>NQII01014184.1:0-18869 GCA_002778355.1 Clitarchus hookeri | reverse complement strand
TTTTTTACCATTTCCACGCGAGCGGAGCAGCGGGCACAGCTTGTCTCTCTATATAATTAACATCGTTCAAATCGATGAGCGGAAAAAAATTAGTTGGCGCATTCTCTACACATTACTTAACGAGTGTAATTATTTCCAATCTTGAGTAAGCCATCATTAAAGAGGAAAACTGAATCAATATTCAGTAACCATAGAAACTGTCAACAATATTATACGTGCACGAGCTAGCCTCAATGAAATGGATTCAGTTGCTGAAATGACATCATAGAACAAACTGATTTATGCTGGTGCCTATATGTGATAAACCTGTTTTCTATATCAGAAACAAATTTTAATGCGTTGCGTTTTTTAGAAGAACGAAAATATGTTAAAGCATTCCTCAGTTTTTTTCATTTTAGTCAAATTAATTATATCGTCACTAGACGAAAACAATGATATCACAAGTTACCAAGGTTTTAGTCAACTGTTGTTTGAGCATTTACAAGTAGGTGACGTTTTTCTATTTCTCAACTCGTGCAGCAAGAGATTCGTCACTGTAGTTCAAGGCGAACAAAGCGCCCACTTGGCAAACGATGTTGCTTCACGTTTGTTTAATACAAGTAACATTACAACGGTTATACTGCACGCAACTGAGATTGGAAAATGGCAAGAATACTTCCATAAAAAAGATATTTTCGAAGGAAGAACAGCAATAAGTGAGGGAATACTATGGTTCTGTAACCAGATTGACCCTGAATTTTGGCAACTCTTACACATTGCAACATCGTTATCTTTTTGGAACCCAGANAGATTGACCCTGAATTTTGGCAACTCTTACACATTGCAACATCGTTATCTTTTTGGAACCCAGAAGCTATTTTCATACTCGTTCTAACAAACGAAAGAGTAGGAATAACAAACAGTGAGCTTAATCGGTTGTGGTATGATTTTAAGATTTACTACATCATCGTTGTAGCCGATATCAGTTCCCTTTCATCGTCAGCAAACATTTCATCAGATTTAATAGCAATAACTTATAATCAATTTCTTAAAAATATAATACCGTTATCAACCAACACGAACGGTAACATAATAAGTAAATTGAATAAAATGTTGAACAACTTTCAAGGATACGAATTATTAATCATGGTGTTGTCCTCCAGAAATGATTGGACTTCAAGCGATGTCAGCAAGCGACTTCTTTCGAATTTTGAAGAAAATCCCATCAGGACATTTGCAGCTAGAAAGAATGCTTCATTAAGAGTTTGTACACATGCACTATGTGCTGCACAAAAGAGGATCGATATATATGGATCGATATTCGCAAAACATGCTTTCAATCAACTTACCAGCACATACGGATATGAAGAGGCTGGTATAAAAATCGTCGTCCCTAAAGCGCAACGCGTACCACGGTACATGAATGTAATATTTCCATTTTCAACGTCCACTTGGATCACATATTTATGTTATTTGGTCGTACCAGTGATAATGTGGAAAACTATAATTTTTAATTCATGGAGTGTCACCACAGTTATATTAGAAATGATCAGAATAACTCTCAGTGGAGCAACGATTGCGACAGTAACGAAAGCGCAGCATAGAGTTATAATATTTTGCTATTTACTTCTTAGTCTGATCATGATGAATTCTTACTTAGGTGGTTTAGCAAGTGGATTACATACAATTCATTTCTATCCTGATATCGATAGTCTGGAAGAGCTTATGAATTCCGGTCTACGATTATTTCTGGAGGTTGCAGAAGAAGTTGGTAATATTAATTATATTATCTCACAAGCAGATCTTGATGATCCTTTTGTGTCATATGTAGTAACAAAGTTAGATTTCATCAGAAACAACTCTGCAGGATTACTAGAAGTTATACGTTTCAGAAACTCAACAATTCTGATGTGTGAAAAAGAAGCAAGACTCCGTGCACTGTCAAGTCAGTTCTACAAGGACGGCTTTCCACTGTTCCATGNCTGATGTGTGAAAAAGAAGCAAGACTCCGTGCACTGTCAAGTCAGTTCTACAAGGACGGCTTTCCACTGTTCCATGTAATGCGCGACAAAGCAATAACTGTCAAAGAAGTTTACGAATTTCCAACTCTTTCTCCATTCAAACGAATTTTGGATGAACACTTGGGGATGCTATTTGNAAGAAGTTTACGAATTTCCAACTCTTTCTCCATTCAAACGAATTTTGGATGAACACTTGGGGATGCTATTTGACGGCGGGTTCTTTGCTAAATGGTATGCAGATGACGTTCGAAATTTGGAAAATCTCTTCTGTATACAAGTCAAGAGACAGTCACTGAAGCCACTGGGCGTAAACGATGTATCCGCGTCGTTCGTTATTCTCATTTTGGGATTATTAATTAGTTTTACTATTTATATCGTTGAAATTATTTTCTTCCGAACTTTTTAACTAATAACTATGTTTCAATGGTACGAAGGATATTTTTTGAGTTGAAAGTTGTTAAAAATAGTTTTATTTATAATTTGTTCCATTTTGTGCATTATGAAGGCAAAATGCCAATTATAAATAGAAAATTTACGAGTTGGTATGAATAAAAAANTTGTTCCATTTTGTGCATTATGAAGGCAAAATGCCAATTATAAATAGAAAATTTACGAGTTGGTATGAATAAAAAAATCTACGTGACTCAGTGTTCACTACACTTACTTAAACATGGTTAATGACAACTTTTATCCTCTCTATGAANAAAAAAATCTACGTGACTCAGTGTTCACTACACTTACTTAAACATGGTTAATGACAACTTTTATCCTCTCTATGAATTTATATGATCACTATGGGAATATTGGACGTTTGTAAAGTAAAGAGTGCGAAGTACATTAATTAATTATAAATTGTCATGTGAAGCCTACAGTGTATTGGAAGCCAGTAGTAATATATTTTCTACTGCGTGTTGGGAAGATCATTGTTCGAAGTTTGACAAAGGGTAACATAAGCGCCACTAGGTAAGCACTGGTGTCGCAAGGTACCAGATTTCCTCTACTTTCTACATTTAAGAAAGGAGAATTGAAATAATTATTGTTCAAAAATTAAATAACTTCGAAATTAAATAAAACATTTCTTTTTTATTATTCACGTAGCTTCAAAATTTAATTCAAAATTACATTTTACAACGCGTTGCAAATAGAGGCGGAAATTTTTCCTTTTACACACTCTCATAAGAAATCCCGTTTTGTTCCTAACCTGAGTAGGATAAACCTTACTAGTAGTGCAAAATAAAAAAAAGCCAACTTACATAATAATTTCTGCCTACTTTGTGAACGAATATTGTACCACAGCGATGCATTCTTTTAGCATGTTATCTTGCACTGCAAAAAAATTATCAATTCACTGCTCAAGAAATAATTCGTCAGGAATACATCAATCTCTCTAAATATTTGTTTACAGAGTTAGCAATAATCAATACCTGTTATTTCTCTTTCTTGAATTTGCGATATTCATTTCCAAAAATCTGTACATTTCTATAGCAATGTATAGCTTTAATGTATGTCCGACGCCCTCATAAGGAAAAACAACAACATACTGGTGAAAACTATAAATTGCCCAAAATAGTATAACCATAATAGATTAACAGTAATATTGAAGTATGGGTCCTTATAGCCGTGAGCAGTATTTGTCCACTTATTATGAGACATGTAAGACGAGCTGTGTATACTTTTCTGTTTGCACCATAAATCTTAATATTTCCAAAGAACAGTATTTCGACTTCACCGAAACGAAAAGAATTACGCTGTACATGAAATTTAAAAAANTCTTAATATTTCCAAAGAACAGTATTTCGACTTCACCGAAACGAAAAGAATTACGCTGTACATGAAATTTAAAAAAATTACTGTCCGAATGTTTGCAGATCCAATTAAATATTTGATTGAAAAAAAAAATATAAATTGATTTTAATATCTTTAATGTGATATACAATGTCAGCGTTATTACAACTTTAACACAAACGTGATTTTTCATGTTATGATAGCTTCTTAAATGCTTACAAATAAATTATAGAATATATGTTAATGTTTAAAATTATAAATGTATATTACTACAGCTTTACTTTGAAGAGAAATTCTCTATCCTTTAATATATATGTTGAGTTGATATGAACTCGACATACAAACTTCGACAGGTGATTCCTCGTCAAAATATATGTTGAAAACATATACACGACATAAGTCTATTCCTGTGGGTTAGTAATTTACCGTGCATGGCAAACTAATCTTCAGTCTTGTGTTATTAATCTAAACGCCGCCGTTTTCGAGAAATTAATTTATAATATCCCAACAATGAATCCCANCTTCAGTCTTGTGTTATTAATCTAAACGCCGCCGTTTTCGAGAAATTAATTTATAATATCCCAACAATGAATCCCAATATCTGGTATATAGCAGCACATTTACTATTGGTACATGATGTTTATGTTGTAAATGACACCATGTATTGGTGGAACACGACTTTTGTCAGCACAATAAGAATGGATGGGGTTGTTTGATAGAGACTAAACGTTCATTCTCCTGTTATGCCGCAGTGGCCAGACTGCTCGCCTGCCACCAAGGCGGATATGACGCGTTTCCCTGCGCGGTCGATGCGNCTGTTATGCCGCAGTGGCCAGACTGCTCGCCTGCCACCAATGTGGATATGACGCGTTTCCCTGCGCGGTCGATGCGAATATTTGTATCTGGGAAACGTGGCATACGTTACCATTGGACAGTGGGTTGTTTTTCGGGGACATTTCTCCATCGCCACCCCACGTAACCTTCATCTCCATGAATAATTTCTCGAAAACGGCGGCTTATTGGTTGTCAAACACAAGGCGGAAGTTTTGTTCACGATGTACGGTAGATACGATTCAACAGTAAAAAAACAAGTTTTACAGTATCATTATTATTTGCACAAATGTGCTACCAACCCCTCACTTTTAATTGCTGGGGTTTTATATTGGAGACAATATATCTTAGTGCTTTGTACATTGTCGTTTAACAATGGAGTATCTGGAAACTCAGACATTTATCGTAAATTAGGACTGTGTTACTAGTATTAAACATCTGNTCGTTTAACAATGGAGTATCTGGAAACTCAGACATTTATCGTAAATTAGGACTGTGTTACTAGTATTAAACATCTGCTTCAACTACAATTTCAAGGGCGGTTTTCCCTCCTTCGGATACCTGAATCCGATATACAGCACATATACAAAGGCTGTATATCTTTGACGAGGAATCGCCTGCGGAAGTTGGTCGATAGAGTTCATATCTATCCTGTATATGGATGTGTGTATTTATATAGGCCTATATATATGAGTGTACATTTGTTAATGCAAATATTGAAAATAATTAAATAGTTGTGTGCAAAATGGAAATAAATTCAATTAAAAATTAGTTGCTAATTATTGTACTGCACTGATTAAAATTCATCTTAAGTGGTATAAAAGAAACACATACAATTAATTCATCTGAAATATTATAAACACCTAGTATTTTTTATAATAATTTTAATTTAATATTTCTTAAAACGTTTTTTACTGTTTTGAAAACAACTTAATTTATGTAAAATAAAGCGATGTTTTAAATTTTGACAAAAAAAAAAGGGTTTATTAATATAATAAGAAATTTTATAGTTTTATATAAAATAATATTGAAAAATTTGAAAATTTTTTAAATGTTATTTATAACATATTTTAAATATGTTTAAAACCTTTTTANGGAATAACGTTTGGCGCCAGTGCGCTCTCTTGCAATACGCTGTCTAAACTGTAAAATATGGAAAAAATTTCACACAATCAAGAATTGTGTTGAATAAAAATACCTAAAAAAACTCCGTGGTAGAATATATATCGATCTACAACAGGTATATACTAATAACAGTTTTTTTTTACCATTTCCACGCGAGCGGAGCAGCGGGCACAGCTTGTCTCTCTATATAATTAACATCGTTCAAATCGNTTTTTTTACCATTTCCACGCGAGCGGAGCAGCGGGCACAGCTTGTCTCTCTATATAATTAACATCGTTCAAATCGACGGGTGGAAAAAAAAGTGGTTGGCGCATTCCCTACACATTACTTGACGAGTGTAATTATTTCCAATCTTGAGTAAGCCATCATTAAGAGGAAAACTGAATCAATATTCAGTAACCATAGAAACTGTCAACATTATTATACGTGCACGAGCTAGCCTCAATGAAATGGCTTCAGTTGCTGAAATGACATCATACAGCAAAGTGATTTATGCTGGTGCCTATATGTGATAAACCTATTTTCTATATCAGAAACAAATTAAAATGCATTGCATACTTTAGAAGAACGAAAATATGTTAAAGCATACCTTCGTTTTTTTCATTTTAGTCAAATTAATTATATCGTCACTAGACGAATACAATGATATCACAAGTTACCAAGGAAAATCAGTTGACAACAAACTCGTAAATCAAGTAGGTGACGTTTTTCTATTTCTCAACTATTGCAGCAAAAGATTTGTCACTGTAGTTCAAGACGAACAAAGCGCCCACTTGGCAAACGATGTTGCTTCACGTTTGTTTAGCACAAGTAACATTACAACGGTTATACTGCACGCAACTGAGATTGGAAAATGGCAAGAATACTTCCATAAAAAAGATATTTTCGAAGGAAGAACAGCAATAAGTGAGGGAATACTATGGTTCTGTAACCAGATTGACCCTGAATTTTGGCAACTCCTACACATTGCAACATCGTTATCTTTTTGGAACCCAGAAGCTATTTTCATGCTGGTTCTAACAAACGAAAGAGTAGGAATAACAAACAGTGAGCTTAATCGGTTGTGGTATGATTTTCAGATTTTCTACAACATCGTTGTAGCAGATATCAAGTCCCTTTCATCGTCAGGAAACATTTCATCAGATTTAATAGCAATAACTTATAATCAATTTTTTAAAATAATAATACCGTTATCAACCAACACGAACGGTAACTTAATGAGTAAATTAAATAAAATGTTGAACGACTTTCAAGGATACGAATTATTAGTCATGGTGTTGTACTCCAGAAATGATTGGACTTCAAGCGATGTCAGCAAGCGACTTCTTTCGAATTTTGAAGAAAATCCCATCAGGACATTTGCAGCTAGAAAGAATGCTTCATTAAGAGTTTGTACACATGCACTATGTGCTGCACAAAAGAGGATCGATATATATGGATCGATATTCGCAAAACATGCTTTCAATCAACTTACCAGCACATACGGATATGAAGAGGCTGGTATAAAAATCGTCGTCCCTAAAGCGCAACGCGTACCACGGTACATGAATGTAATATTTCCATTTTCAACGTCCACTTGGATCACATATTTATGTTATTTGGTCGTACCAGTGATAATGTGGAAAACTATAATTTTTAATTCATGGAGTGTCACCACAGTTATATTAGAAATGATCAGAATAACTCTCAGTGGAGCAACGATTGCGACAGTAACGAAAGCGCAGCATAGAGTTATAATATTTTGCTATTTACTTCTTAGTCTGATCATGATGAATTCTTACATAGGTGGTTTGTCAAGTGGATTACATACAACCCATTACTATCCTGATATCGATAGTCTGGAAGAATTTATGAATTCCGGTCTACGATTACTTCTGGAGGCTGCAGAAGAAGTCGGCGATGTTAACTCTTTTATCTCACAAACCGATCTTGATGATCCTTTTGTGTCATATATAATCACAAAGATAGATATCATCAGAAACAATTCTGCAGGATTACTAGAAGTTATACGTTTCAGAAATTCCGCAATTCTGATGAGTGAAAGAGAATCAAGACTCCGTGCACTGTCAAGTCAGTTCTACAAGGACGGCTTTCCACTGTTCCATGTAATGCGCGACCGATCATATGTTATCAAAGAAGTTTACGAATTTCCAACTCTTTCTCCATTCAAACGAATTTTGGATGAACACTTGGGGATGCTATTTGACGGTGGGATCTTAGCTAAATGGTATGCAGATGATGTTCGAAATTTTGAAAAACTCTTCTGTGTACAAGTAAAGAGGCAGTTACTGAAGCCACTGGGCGTAAAAGATGTATCCGCGTCGTTTGTTATTCTCATTTTGGGATTATTAATTAGTTTTAGTATTTATATAGTTGAAATAATTTTCTTCCGAATTCTTAATTAATTATTCAGTTTTAATTATGTAAATGTTTTTTTTTTTTTAGTTGAATGTAGTAAGCTTTTGTTTGATTTATTGTTTGTTCTATTTGTGCAATATACAGCCAAAACGCTAGATGTAATGATATTTTTATTACGAATTGTTATAAAATGACTGTACGTGACTCAGAATTTACTTCGATTACTGAAACATGGTTAATGACAACATTTATCCTCTCTATGAATTGATATGATCACTATGGAAATATCGGACGTTTGTAAAGTTAAGAGTGCGAAGTACATTAATTAATTATAAACTTGTCATGTGAATCCCACAGTACATTGGAAGTCAGTAGTAATATATTTTCTACTATTTGTTGGGAAGATCATTGTTCAAAGTTTGGCAAAAATAACATATGCGCCACTAGGTAAGCACTGGTTTCGCAAGGTACCAGATTTCCTCTACTTTCTACATTTAAGAAAGGAGAATTGCAATAATCAGTGTTCTAAAATTATATTACTTCAAAAATTAGTAAAATATTTCTCTTGTATTAGTCACCTAGCTCATAAATTTAATTCAAAATTACATTTTACAACACGTTGCACCTAGAGGCGGAAATTTTTCCTTTGACAAACACTCATAAGAAATCCCGTTTTGTTCCTCACCAGAGTAGAATAAACGTTACTAGTATTGAAAAATTATACACGGCCAACTTACATAAAAATTTCTGCCTACTTTAGAACGAATATTGTACCACAGTGATGCATTCTTTTAGTGGGTTATCTTGCACTGCAAAAAAATTATCAATTCACTGCTCAAGAAATAATTCCTCAGGAGTACATCACTCTCTCGAAATATTTGTTTACAGAGTTAACAATAATCATTGAAAACAATTTAATTAAATTTTATGTACCTGTATATATTCTTATTGTACTTCATGATTATATAATATGGTATGCTTAAATGTTCAATGTAAAATAAAGCAATGTTCTAAATTTTGGCAAAATAAAGGGTTTATTAATATAATAAGAAAATTTATAGTTTTATATGAAATAATATTGAAAAATTTGAAAATTTTTTAAATGTTATTTATAACATATTTTAAATATGTTTAAAACCTTTTTACGTAAACAGTAAAATACGGTCCTTTCAGTGTACTGCTGATACAATTAATAACAGTACTTTGTTGTATGTTTATGTACTTGAGCTCCATACAAACTACAGCAGTTGTACAATAGGGAGAGTGGGTGGTGGTACATCATCATTCTCGCTGCACTTCTCTTCAGAGTCATNCAGTACTTTGTTGTATGTTTATATACTTGAGCTCCATACAAACTACAGCAGTTGTACAATAGGGAGAGTGGGTGGTAGTACATCATCATTCTCGCTGCACTTCTCTTCAGAGTCATATACCGCAACTGTTTACACGTTTGCGACAAATACATAAAAACAAAAATTATTATTGCTGTCCATTCTAGCCAGTTAATATCGAATTTTCTCTATAAAAACAAGTAACATCATTAGGCCTATCCAGTTTTGTTTCATTCAACAACATCTCTTGAGCACTGTTGATTCCAACCAATTGAGAAGTTTGGGAAAGCATAGAAATTGATTTTTAGCTACATATACATTTTTATCACTGCACTACAATTAACTGTAACTTTTTCGCACAAAACGTAAATGCTGAAAATATAATAAAATCAAAAAACCATTTTTAATGCGATGATGTATAAANAATATCAAGATATTTACCTTGAGAAGAATAAATTATTTAGTTCATTTCAGATGTAACATAAAATGTTTCAAACATAAGTTTCAGTATGTAGAAATCTCTAAAGTATATATATATATATATACAAGTTAAATGTTAAGAAAAGGAAGTGGACAGTGTGTTGTGAAGTAAAAAGGGAAATTTATTGCTCAACCATGGAAATCAGTTAAATTTGTACATCATTACATAAAACCATAATAAAATTCGTCAAAAATGTCGTTACTTAACAGAAATAATTTTTTTATAAGCTTCTACGGTTATTTAAATTGCAAACATTTTGTCATTCGTGGACATATGAAGCTATGTTGTATTCATACGTGTTTAGGCATAGAATAACCACTGTTTTCCCTAAAGCAATAAGGCACATCATTATAGTAAGAAAATATCTGGCTAAAGGGTTATGATAGTAACAAAGACATAAACTAATTTTAGTTCATAATAATTACACATAACAATAATTTCCCTAATTTTACTTCATATGCATATATAATCAAACCGCATATTCTTATTTTCAAAATACAGCCCATATGTATAAAATTAGTTAAGAGTTAGCCATTCGAACTGTACGATTCTCTACTAGGGAAAATAGAATTACAGTTATGTGTTTGGTTTCTTTTATATGGTGTTTCGATAGTTGAAATTACGCAGACACTTTCAGGGAATGCCGTCGAACTTCTCAAATTAAGTGGGGGAAAAGAGGTACTTTTTTCCAACTTTTCTTGTTTTAGATGAAAATAAATCATATAGTATATCCCACATTAGCTGAGATTAACATAAGCAGGAAGGGAATATAACATATAAAAAGTAATTAACGTGTCAAACGTGGCAGAACTTAGCAGAAACAATCGCAGTTTTTGTAAATAATCTTTTAAAACAGTTAAATTTTCAAATTTTTTTTATTTCCATATGCGATAACACGGGTGGAAACAGAGAGAAATTGAGTTTTCGCTAGATTATTGTTTTTTATTTTATTTTCTTAGCTTAGAGTACATGGTCAAAATAAGTTTTATAAGATTTTGCAGATAAATTATAATATTTTACATACAACTTTAGCGAAAATGCAAGACTACCTAATATTTAAAACAAACACTTCAGAAAATGAAAGAAGAAGGGGGCGTGGGAACGATTAAATTGATGACTTTGACGTTATACTCTAAACACACAACGCAATTAAATTAAGACGTAAGGGTCCACCTAACTGAGTTTGTATTGCTTGTGGCA
The DNA here is from genome assembly GCA_002778355.1 of Clitarchus hookeri. Taxonomy (NCBI): domain Eukaryota; kingdom Metazoa; phylum Arthropoda; class Insecta; order Phasmatodea; family Phasmatidae; genus Clitarchus; species Clitarchus hookeri. The sequence continues at coordinate 7,758 of NQII01014184.1, read as the reverse complement.
TTAGACAAGAGAATTGAAAACTAGAGGCAACACCTGCTAGTTGTTCAAAGTTAAGTCTCATTTATGAGCACGGCAATGGATAGGCGTGCAACTTAAAGATTTCCGTTTATTCATAGATTAATAACAAAAATGAATATTTACTTCGTTTGAAAACTTAAATGTATTCGGTATTCATAAAAGATAATTTTAACCCTACTTAGGCACTTGAATCATATACATGTGGTTTATTATAATAAGTGCTGTATTATATTCTCTGCGTGCCATTTAATAATCTATAAATGCGGACCTATTAGTGTGTATATGATATTTAAAGAATTGCTTTACCACTGTTAAAATTTTTTTCAAAATAATACATTTGAGGTTTTTAAAGCTACAGAGTATAAGTTATTGGGCGAATACGATGCCATATCTTCGAAGAGCACTTTTCGTGTCAACCAAGAGGTAAAATAAGTTCTTTAGCAATGTAACAAATTGCTAATTTTTGATTAGGTTCCGTCGCAAAACTACAACTTATTTATGATGACAAGAACAATTATGATTATTTTAGCCTCATTCTTAACAAATTGATATAAAGCCTACGTTTCTGACGTAACACGAAAAACCATCAACCCTTTTTTTTCACACTTTTTTATAATTAGTATAAAAAACAGCATTTAGGCAAAACTCCCGTAAATATTGACAAGGTGACGCTCGTTATTACTGTGAAAACAAAATATCGGTTAGGGCAGACAGTTTTCCGACTGTCTTCCTTCGCCATGTCATACTTCTCGTAAATATGTTATAGTATGTCAAAGAAGACAATATGTATGCCAGATATTATAATGTCATTTCTACCTTACTCCTTTAAATTAAACCATTATTCAACATGTATTACGGAAAAAAACTTCGTATAAAACGTATTTCCAAACAACATGATGACATGTGACGCCTTTTGCATATAAGCCTCGCTTACCCCCTTTGCGAGCGCCTCCCAGTTGACATGTGTCACGAGGCATGTGGCCAGCCAGAACGAATCGCAGTTACTCGTGTCTTGCTGCGCATCCTGCTGCGTAGGCCTGCCCCCCTCCCCTCAACGCCCCTTCAACAACATACGTATCTAGCAAGCCTGTGAGATCTGTTGAGTGCAGAGGTATCACGAGATAGAGAATACAGTTCGCCTGAATTCAGAAAACACGCACTGCGNGAGGCATGTGGCCAGCCAGAACGAATCGCAGTTACTCGTGTCTTGCTGCGCATCCTGCTGCGTAGGCCTGCCCCCCACCCCTCAACTCCCCTTCAACAACATACGTATCTAGCAAGCCCGTGAGATCTGTTGAGTGCAGAGGTATCACGAGATAGAGAATACAGTTCGCCTGAATTCAGAAAACACGCACTGCGNCGTGAGATCTGTTGAGTGCAGAGGTATCACGAGATAGAGAATACAGTTCGCCTGAATTCAGAAAACACGCACTGCGAAATAATAAGCTGACAAGCTTTGAAAAATTAGCATCTCACCTGCCCCCCCTCCCAACTCTCAGGAACCAGGGCACGTGTTTTGAAAGGCATTGTTCTGCTTTCTACGACCTCACCCCCTCCACAAACAAGGCGACACGTGCCGACACTTAAGGGGGGAGGCTGGCGAGCCTATAAGCCTCTTTACGAGAAAAAGAGTGCTACACTCTTTTATTACCACCCAGAGACGTTAGTTCGAGGGATCGGTCAGTCAGTCAATTATTACCGCTTAGAGAGTTTGGATCAGGAGACCATCGATCAGTCAGTTCGAGATTACCGTGCAGAGAGTTAGGCCAACCGCGCCGAGGGGGCCGGGGGCACATCGGACCCTCGGCCACGTCGATACGACAGAAGAGCAGTCCAGGGGAGACGACTACATACGCGGGCCTTTTTCCAAAGGCCGCCCAACTCACCGGAGCTCAACCACTGCAGACAGCATACCAGCACCCACAGCAGAGTTAAGTATACCATCGCCGTCCAAAGAAGCCCCCCTCCACTACAGTCGCCCCAGTTAAAATGAGTAGCCAACTTAGAGTACCACACCTCGGAAGTGTTCCTGTATGTTGTTTTTTGTTCAAACTCCAGACAATATTCTTCTCCAGTTAAATGAAACAGCCAAATACTACATTATTGAAATACCCTCAACCTTCAAGGCACATTATAGTCTGTGCTTGGAGGAATTAACTACGATTCTATAAGCCACCCTGTCTTCCACAGTGGCAGCGCATCAAGTTAATTTGGCGACCAACTGTGGGGCCCAGCAGTAGCATCAGTGTAGCAGCACAGACTGCGTCAAGTTAAGTTGGCTTCCCAAACGTGGGGCCTAGATAAGACTGCAGTATACCTCAGTGAAATGATGCTATTTGACGTGGATAAATATGTTGCGCTTATTTTACGATAATCTAATCGTAACACTTAATTTAATATCAACAAAAGGTTATATTTTGAAAATAAATGTGGAAGCCAGGATATTATAACAGCTAGAGACACATTCTTCAAGAAATTTTGCAGTAATAGAAGACTATAAAACATTAGGATGTACATAACGATTAGAATAAAATGATTTCTGACAGAAATATGAAATTTACTAATAATTAAAATTAAAATAAATCATATTCATTTTATTTTCGATGTACTCTAAACATTTGATTTATATTACTGTTAGAAACAATATAGGAAGTGATAAATGTTTGAATACATTCTGTCTCCAAGAAATCGATTGGGAACAACAAAAACTCGTTTGACCACCTATTGTGGGTGGAGTGGTATTCCACGGGACAGGCAGCACGAAGTGAGATCCCCTGTCTCGAAATGGCGCTGAGAACGTCTAAACTTCACCACTAGCGCCCCGCAGTGCTAGGTGGATTAAATACGCCCTCAAGACTCGGAGAAAGCGTTTTATTAAATTCTATATGGTTGTCCTCCATTGTAAAAGTGCCGATGGCCATACTACCGTAGTAACTTGGCGGTCTTCTGCTCGCCGAGTTTCAATGGGGTAGGGCGTGATCAGTACATTGATGGGTGGCCGTCCAAGGAACGCCACGTAGCCGAAGAGACTTACAAACCTAGTCAGGCCAGCTATGGTTCAACACAGGACTTAGGCAGGAGGTGTGGTCATGTCGACCTGGCACTTCTGTCCTAGACTGGAATCCAACCTCTGCCCAAGTCGTCAGTGGGTAACTCGTGTCTAGCCCCCGGGACACGTTCTAGTCAGCTCGACGCCTAAGCGTCCCATCATATACCTGCAACGCAAACTCATGCACCGAACCCGGCGAGCAAGCATTCCTCCGTGCCTGATCTCACAGCAACTCCCTTGCCGCCCGAGAGTCTGTCCTCATCTGAACGGCGAAACCTTGCGTCTAGGAACACCAAGTATACCCTCGGACTCAGCGCTGCCAAGCGGCCATCTAATAAAACAGATGCATTCAGCAGTAATAGATATTTACCAAATAAATGTTTACCAATATTTAAACTAAACATTTAAAACTGAAATAAACAATACATGAATGTAAAATATGAAGAAAAAAAATTAACAAAAGAGATTTACGGTTACAATTACTAACCTTATAATTTTGGGGACTACTGTCACCAAATGTAGGAAAATATAAGTATTGCTGAGCCGAGCACACAAGTATGTCACTAGCAATTCAGAGTGTAGACCCCCTGACGTCACGCGATATTGTTAATTGTAGTGCTAAAGCCACGTCGTTATAGTTGTTTTATGTTGATTTTCATGAATGTCATGAAATCCTACCTCGTTTACAATTAGTTACAAGTGCATTGCTTTATTCTACACCTATAGCTTGTCAATTCACTACAGATACCCGATCTATATAGCCTAATTCTGAGCTGGCTCTTTGCGTTTTAGGCCACAGTAACATAATGATATCTCATTATAATTTGTAAGGCTTTCTGTCGTTTGAATTTTTAATACTGCGCAGATTACAGAATTTATTAATAAAATCAGAAACATTTCTTATCTTAAGAACACTGAAATAATCGTATATACAACTAAAGAAACAATCTACATTTCTAACTGCATAATTATGGTACCTCTAATTCATATTCCTGGGAATATTAGATTTCTTTACCAGATTCGTATGTATCTGAAATTGATGTTAGAATGTTGTCGTAAGTATTGATGATATATGCCATCTGAAATAATTAGTAAATAATGTACAAAATTTATCAGCTCAATAATTTTATTTAGTCTTAAAGTAAATTGCATATTTAACCAATAAATTGAAAATTACAGGGTCGACGTTGTTGCATTTTGCGTTTTTGTTAAATTTAAAGGTTTTTTAATGAAAATGAATTTAACTTTAGCACTTTTTTGGAAATCCTTATGATGAAGAATACTTGAAAATTCTTCAGCGCAACAGTAGGGGAAAATAGATGANAAGCACTTTTTTGGAAATCCTTATGATTAAGAATACTTGAAAATTCTTCAGCGCAACAGTAGGGGAAAATAGATGACAAAGCTTATTTATCATAGGTTTCTTTAAAATCGTGTTAGTTTTTGAGAATATCCCACGAAATAAAAAACACATGATGTAGTAGTAGCAGACTCCTGGAAGTGATGCCTCTCTGATTATCACTTCTTGATAATATTTTGTTGCAGTAGCTTGGGCAGAAATATTCTTAGAGCGGAAAGGATTCCTTTATTGAAAAAACAATTAATCTTTAAATTTTTTAGCCAAAGAAAAACATCAGGTGTCCTCACCTGTATTTTTTAAAATTATTTTATTATCTTTATTTTTACTTTTTAGTTGTATAGATTTAATTACCAAAATTATTCTTATAAGTTTTACGGGTTATTTTTTTAAAATATGACCTGGAAATTCTCTCGTTGCTATTCCCGTCTACGTCTCTGGTTTGGTGGCTCTTTGCGGAGAGTTGATGTCCGTATTTAAAACCCATCTACGGCTATTCACACACGCCATCATTTTTTTATTCCGTGCAGTTATCTTTATATAATATGATAATTTATACTATTGCTACTGCAAATTTTGAGTTTCACCTCAGCTCTACCAACAGCATCTCAGTAATCGCTGTCTTACAAAAAACATATTTGATATACATAAAAATATTACAATAACACGTATCCTTTTTGGTAACTAGGAAAAATATAAACAAAAATATTGAATATCATCATAGAAGAACACTAAATATCTGTGTAAATGGGTCACTGGGGTTATTACACCATAATACACTAAAGAGCCAAAATAACAGGTACAGCTTCTAATATCGTGTAGGGCCCCCGCGAGCACGCAAAAGTGCCACAAGACGACGTGGCATGGACTACACTAATGTCTGAAGGTATGCAGGAGGTATTTCACACCATGAATCTTGCAGGGGAGTCCACAAATCATTAGAAGTGCGAGGCGGTGGATATCTCTTCTGAACAGCACGTTGCAAGGCATCCCAGATATGCTCAATAATGTTCATGTATGGTAATTTAGGTGGCCNGCACGTTGCAAGGCATCCCAGATATGCTCAATAATGTTCATGTATGGTAATTTAGGTGGCCAATGGAAGTGTCTAACGTCAGAAGAGTGTTCCTGGAGCCACTCGGTAGTAACTCTCGATGTGTGGAATGTCGCATTGTCCTACTGGAATTGGACACGTNAGAGTGTTCCTGGAGCCACTCGGTAGTAACTCTCGATGTGTGGAATGTCGCATTGTCCTACTGGAATTGGACACGTCCGTCGGAATGCACAATGGACATGAATGGGTAAATGTGATCGGACAGGATGCTTACGTATCTATCACCTGTCAGAGTCGTGTATAGACGTATCAGGGGTCGCATTTCACGCTAAATGTACACGCCCCATACCATGACANGTCACCTGTCAGAGTCGTGTATAGACGTATCAGGGGTCGCATTTCACGCTAAATGTACACGCCCCATACCATGACAAAGCCTCCATCAGCTTGATCAGTCCTCTGTTGACATGTAGGGTCCATAGATTCGTGAACGATGTCTCCATACCCGTACACGTCCATCTTCCGTAAACAATTGGAAACGAGAATCATAGGACCAGGCAACGTGTTTCCAGTCATCAACAGTCTAATGGTGGTGTTGGCGGGCCCGGGTGAGGCGCATAGCTTTGTGACGTGCAGTCAATAACGATACACGAGTGGGCCTTCGGCTCCGAAAGCCCATATCAATGATGGTCCGTTGAATAGTTCGCACACTGGCACTTGTGGATGCCCCAGCATTTAAATCTGAGCCAATTCGAGAAAGGGTTGCACGTCAGTCACGTTTAATGATTTTCGTCAGTCGTCGTTTGTCCCGTTCGTTCACGATCTATTTCCGGCCGCGGCGATGTCGAAGATTTGATGTTTTACCGGATGCTATGTCCCATCTCTCGTGAGCCAACTATAACACCACGTTCAAACTCATTTNCGAAGATTTGATGTTTTACCGGATGCTATGTCCCATCTCTCGTGAGCCAACTATAACACCACGTTCAAACTCATTTAATTCTTGATAACCTGCCATTATGGCTGCAGTAACCGATCTAGCAACTTTTCCACACGCTTGTTCTTTTATATGGGCGCTGCCGACGGCATCATGTTACTCTGATTGGTTCCATACCTCTGTTATTTGCATACGCATGCCTATGCCAGTTTTTTTGTTTGGGTATCCAGTGCATATCTAATACGGTCTTTTACCAAGAGAAAAATAAAGCAGTACGATATGTAGAATATATGAAGAAGGTGGCACATTACTGTCGTTGGTTGGCCTCCAAGATTGAAAAAGTTGGTTTTGGTTAAGAGGTTGGGAAGGTGGTTCTTGTGTTTATGGTGGGTTGGGTAGCGTGGTGTTGCGCGGCGGATGGTTCGAGGATGGGCTGGAAAGGATGGGACGAAAACTATCCGGGAATTATAACATTTTTCCACAATATATATTATAAGCATGTCTGTTTCGCTAGTAGGATGTGCTGGAATCTATTCTTGTCGAATCTTACTTTTTCACTCATCTATTAATTTACTCATTAAAGGTGTTGCTTAATATTGTGAGGGTGATATTCTTGTAAGCTTCGGAGTAGGAGTTCATTAAATTGTGACGTGTGAGTTGATATGCTACGTGTGATGATAAACCGTCAATTTATGCGATGGGGACAATTAAACTGGTTTTTATGCGAAAATAATAAAATTTCGAAATGAGTCGTGGAGACTTGCAGGCCATTTCATAGGACAGCTTGAAGACATATAAATTGTTCAAAATAATTACATATGTGCTACGTTAGTTAAAAAACCATTACTTCAAACGAATATATGATGCGTACAGATTTCTGACATCACACACACATGAAGTTGAAGATATTAAAAAAAAATTTGGCTGATAGTTCTTATTATAAAACACAACGGCTCTCTATTTGTCTGTCTGTTAGTGCACTTATCACTCGAGAACCACTTAAAAGATCAACGTGTTTTNATTAAAATAAAATTTGGCTGATAGTTCTTATTATAAAACACAACGGCTCTCTATTTGTCTGTCTGTTAGTGCACTTATCACTCGAGAACCACTTAAAAGATCAACGTGTTTTTTTATTAAAANAACCACTTAAAAGATCAACGTGTTTTTTTATTAAAAGTTGTCTTCTCTGTTTTGGTTTTAGTATATATTTTGTAACGTAAAGTAACATAAGGAATAACCAGTGACGATAATAGTGAATCAAGTCGGAATAACGTTTGGCGCCAGTGCGCTCTCTTGCAATACGCTGTCTAAACTGTAAAATATGGAAAAAATTTCACACA
>NQII01014183.1:2477-18474 GCA_002778355.1 Clitarchus hookeri | reverse complement strand
GGGTGCGGTACGGTCTGCCAGTGCTGTCGTGAATGCGCCGATCTTCACGCGCGGGCCTGCCTGCAATACGCGGCTCCCGAATCTGGCCTACGGGTGTTGGCCTGTTCCAACTGACCACCTTCGATAACATCTTCACACTAGAGATACACCGTGACCAGGAAGTGCAGCAATCCGTCGATATGTCTACCCCGCCTCGCGAAGTCCCACGATGCGGCCACACTAACAGTTTTAAGTGTACGACAGGGGCACGTAAACGTCTTAGAGACATGACAATAGCCTGACTGCTACGCACGTACTCGACATTCAACCTTCCAGACGCACACGATACTGCTTGGTGCACTGCAGTATACGGCGCCATATGTTAGCCGGTGTCCTTGAAAAGTTCATCAGTTTAACTCAACTCCTCCAGCATGCAACTATTGCTCCCACACTCAAATGGACAGATTTTTAGGGTGTTACAAATTTTTCTTCCGGCGGTGTATTTCGAAACACTTAACCGATTAACTTATTTAAAAAGAAATAAAGATATTTTTTATTAACTTACTATTACTTCCTAGGAATTTTATCCTGAGTAGTCGCCTTATAACGCCATACATATGTAGCCTTGTAGCTCACGCGTGTCCAGGCCTCCAACGCACAAAATAACTGCAGGCAGGCAGTAGTACACTTGACCGTGAACAGCGTACAGCGAAATTGGCACAACAGTAAATTAATTCATGATTGTAACGATCTCCCATTGCCAAGTGATGAACGCAGTTTTAACCTGAATCTGCGGAGAAAGGGACACAATGTGACTTGAAGGACAAACTAATAAGGAATTTCGAATATGCTCAAACCGCGACTACGCTTTATTCACATCACCATATAAGCTCTCAGTTTTGTTTAATGGTTGTACTGCCATAACTGCATCAGTAATACAATTCTACATCGGCTCTGAAGACCTCGATGTTAAGAGCCGCCCAAACCTCTCCATCACAACAATCCTGCCAAATTTTCACTTTTCGTATTGGCGACGTTATAGATTTCTTAGTTATTTTATTTAACAGGCAGAGAATAATTTTTTTATTTCGCCATGTTTTTTTATTAAGAACTGTCTTCTTGCCTAAATTCTGATGGTAAACTATTATTTTTGGGCAGGAGAGAATCCCAGGGCATATTCAACTTACTAAAATCTATTGCAATTGTTGAAATTGCTCAATATCGGCAATTCAGCCTGTTACGAAATCAAGGAAGCGACAGACTTCACTGATTAAGAGTAGCTAAAACGCAAAACTAAAATTGTGTTTCATAAATTAGGTGATACCACTTAACATTTATGTAAACTATAAACACTCTTGAAACCACAAGATCACTCGGTGAATACACGCAGCCAGCAAAAATTATGTACAGGACTGTCCGCTGTACGGTAGGAATTATCTCACCCATGAGCTGGGACACCAACTTGACATGAAAGTATTTCGTAACTTGAAGTGTTCCGAAACATCATGCGTTTCATTCTNCATGAGCTGGGACACCAACTTGACATGAAAGTATTTCGTAACTTGAAGTGTTCCGAAACATCATGCGTTTCATTCTACGTTTATGGTTGTAACACGTGCTTAGGCACGTCGTCGTACCACCGGTTGCACCACTGAAGTTCATTGTACGAACCGAGGACGCTTTCGGACCTGAGCCACTATCCACACAAAAAAAAANCCGGTTGCACCACTGAAGTTCATTGTACGAACCGAGGACGCTTTCGGACCTGAGCCACTATCCACACAAAAAAAAAACTTGCGCCATGGAGATCAACAGATAACTGGAGATCGCGTGTACTTTATAATGAGCCACCGACAAATGGAGGTTCGAAGACGTGATCCAAGACGAGACTAGGATTCAGAGATACAGACGGNTTTATAATGAGCCACCGACAAATGGAGGTTCGAAGACGTGATCCAAGACGAGACTAGGATTCAGAGATACAGACGGACACATATTTACGCACCGTAATTTAAGTTTGATCTTTTTTTACGTTGTGCTCATTACGATTTTGTTCACGGCGGTAACCAAACTAAAAATTACAGTGTATGCCTACTGGAAACACACGAGTAAGATTAGTGTTTCCCAGTTGTAATATTCGTGAAAAGGCTAAAATTTGCAATATTTTTTACAATCTTATAAATTATGCCCATAATAAAATAGTCAAGATAAATGAATTGATCTTATTTCAGGAAACAAGCGATTAAAATACCTTGCGCAAAGAACATATTTTAAGCTCAAGTTGCAAATGTCCGCGCTCCTAATTAAATTTACTGTTACGAGAACTACATAAACTCCAATATTTCAAAATATATATTTATATACATATTTCAACTAATGTTCGAAACTAGTGGATAATGTTATATTTTCCATGAGAACACTGAAAAGCCACCATTGCCTGTCTTTTTTATTTGGGGCACAGTTCATAATTAAGCGGTGCAGAAATAAATCATATCTGTCGTCAGACAGGAAAAGCAACCGCAAGCAACATACTCGAGAACCTGTATTCGTTCACTTGATGCCGTATTTTTTTTACAATAAACTGCGATGTAATGGTGAAAAAAAATTACAACCTAACAAGTGTTCGTAGTGTAGCCAGTGTGAAAATGATTGGATGAACTTCATAACTACAAAGCAGCTTTTAAAGCAGTAGGAGAATACAAATAGCTATTCCCGTTGTTTTTAATACTGCAAACAACTATGTGTTAAAGGTGCAGAATATGCATGCACAGATATTTTTTACTATTATAATGTTTACGTAGAGATGAGTTGTTCTTTTGAATAGATAACGTGAAAATCTGTTTAGTTAATTGTCGTGGTTACTGTCGGATGAGATTTTTTTATAGTATAACTTAGCATATGTATCCACTTCTATTACTGTTGTGGTCGTAACTAGCTGCATACAATTTTTAAGAGTTGAAAGAAATTGGTAGCGCAAATAGCCACTGTGGCACTATTTACATTTTATTTCTTTGAAAAAATGAAATAAGTAAAGAGCCAAAGGGATTGACGACCGCGAGTGATTGGACTCGATGTATCGCACGCACTTGAAGTGACTATCGATCCACCGCGGCGGAAGGGGCCACCTGAAGTGAGGTTCTGGCATCCCCTCGGCAGTCGGACAGTAGCTGCCGAGACAGCAAGATTCTTGGCGAGGGCAGCAACTGTTTCATCTCCCCCGCCCCTCCCTCGACGGGAACCCTTCCGGCGACTCCCTCGACCGTCTTCGCCTCCGCCATTGTTTGTCCAGGGGGTTGCGGCCCCTTCCAGGCCCCTTCAGGTATTTCTGTTAATTGCGTGCAGAAGGCACGAGGGGTGGGAGGCACGACCAGGGGCCGGGAAGGGGGTTGATAATTAAACCGACGTGGAGGACGAAGGGGCTGATCTTACTACGGCGTCTTCCGGCAGTCCGCGTCATTCTTACTGTCGACGTCCTCCCCCTCCCCACTTTTACAACCCTCCTGGTCCGGTACACAAGGGAAGTCGGTGCGTCCGCTAGGGACGAGAGCAGCCCAACAACGGGCGTCGTGCTCCTTCCCGCCATAATTAAGTTTGCGCCACCGCGCAAATTATGTGCGGAGCTGTACACTAACTGCGTATCGAGGGTGCGGCTTACTCGGGCCCGAATGCCTCGTGAAAATTCGTGAATTAATTTGGCAAGCAGCTTTGTCTTTGCAGCACTCTCTGTACACAGAAAAAGCCAAAAAAAAAAAACGAAGCTAGACGCCGTGACTGAAGCGGACTCCGAACCATATGACTACCCGGTGCTCAGAAATGGATTCTTACACACCATAAAACTCACGGCAAAGCGACCAGTACTACAAGAGAATCTTACCTTCAGGGGTGGACAATCCATAAGCTAGGTGAAGCTGCTTCTGCACACCTTAAAAAGGGAGGGGGGGTACCTCTAATCACACAGCATGTGTGGCGAAGTTAGTTCTACACAGTACAGTCTTATAACATTTCAATTTAAAAGAAGGCTATATGTAATGCTAAGAGAAACTCTTATCTAACAGTACTTAGCTGTATTTTTATGTACCTGAACTCCATAAGCACTACTGCAGTTGAGAGAAGGGGATAGTGGAGTTGGAATGATGGGGGGGAGGGGCCCTGTTCAGTCTCGTTACCTCTGCTACTGCTTCTCTTATTCACGCACAATCATTAATTCATTAACTGCTGACACGAATGAGAATGCGGATTCCATGTGGTTCCGTTCTCCGTTACAAACAATAACTTGCTTAAAGCCATCAATGGCGTGTCGGAAGAAAAAAACTGCAGTACACTGGTAAAATCGACACAAGTGCTAGATGCTTACCATGACAACTACCAAAACACGACGACTCCTTCCAACTATTGTAATAAAATAACACTGCTCATCTATTGCCCTGTAAACCAATAACGTAGCATAATTCTCAACATTCTGGTCAAACTGGGAATTTACTGTATATACAAACAGCAAGTGAACAAACAGATGCGTGTAGAGGTTGTTACAAAACTAACATAAAAATTGTTTTGCCGAACAAAAGAACAATATATGTAATTATTATTTTACTGGTTTTCGTGCGGGTACTGCGTATGATTTTTTTTTATTTGAGGTGATTTTTACAATTTAGTTAACAGAACGCCATAGAAGAGAAACGGGTGAGGTTTCTTAATTATTGAATTTAGTTATTGACCGATTTTACCAAGAAAATTCGGCCATTTAAGTGCAAACAAACAATTAAATTTATATATGGTAAACATTTTAGAGACAGTGGCGTTCCGAACAGACAGGTCCTATTCAATATTTTCACACTAGTTTTTTTTTCATTAATTACGATGTACATTTCTGTTTGATAATAAAAATATGAAGTATAATTATCTTTATACCAATCTTCTAAGTAAAATACTTCGATAACAAGACCAAATTTATAAGGTTTTTCTCGCTAAAATAAATAAGTCGAAAAGCACTAGAAAGTTTAGTTGACACCATCTCGAACTATCTATGCTTGAAAATATTTAACCATGAACTATACAGCCTAGACAAAGACAACAGCTTCTCGCGAAGGCACAGCTTACAATACATACGTAACAGATGAAAGTGTCTCGAAAAGGTCAGGGGCAGAGCAGTGAGATCTGAAATGACGAATAATTCAAATCTACAACATCTAAGCAATTTTCACAATGCATTGTTAAGCTTCAAGTTAACACCGTACACGGTTCCCAAATTAATAATTAATTTTTATGGCATACATTTAATCCACAGCACGGTGAATGTGGTTAGATAGCAGGCGGAATGAACACCGCACCACTAAGGAAGTGTAATATTTTAAAAAAGAAGCTCTAAGTTACGCTTGAAACAAGCAAACAAAATAAACTTCACAGATTCAGAAATGCATAAAAGGCGCCACGATACAACAACATACGCGTAAAAAAAGCTACTCCCTTAGTGGCTGCAAATTAAGTGATTTTAAACTAGAGTCCGACCTTGAGAAAAATTAGTGTGGCAAGAATACACATAGGCCTATGCGAATGAGTATGCGATTGATTTTTAAATATTCTGTCAACAACACAAATAACAATATTAATATTTTCAATTTCTGAAACAAAAATTGAGTACGTCACATTAGTGTTTTACATGAGACATATTTTTACCCCGAAAACACCTTCAGCTGTCAGGCAGAACATGTATTCATTTCGCACTAATAGAAAAACACACAGTAGAACAAGGTAACATGCATTAAAAAAAAACCTGGCAGAACTGTTAGAAGTGATAGTTGATTGTAAAACATAACTGATTTTTAGTTTGTAATTTAAACATAATGTCGGTATTCGCAACACATTCCTCGATATATAAACTGAATCTAATGGATTAGTGTGTTATTACTATAATCGACAAATATACTGTGTTATTCAAAGAATTACGTGGTGCCAGGATACTTTCTGGAAAAATTAATTAATTCTACAGCAGAAATAAAGTTAGTATCCCTGGAACTGAAATTCCGCTTCCAGAAGGTTGACCCTCCCGGCTGGGTACAACTTGGGGACAGGAATAAGAAAACTGCAGCCCTCTCCGGGGCTACAAGAGCAGGGCTTAAGGGAGAGTATTTACCCTGCGAGAACTTGTCTAAGAAACAATACAATCCCGTGGAGGGGGTGGGGGGAGGAAGGTTAGGAGAAATGTCGCCAAGACACTGCGCCCGCCATCCATCACAACCACCCCAGCCAGCCACCTCCCTTATCCCAACCACCCTTACAGGACAACCCCAACCCCATCCCCCAACACTACCCCTTACACAAGAGACTGCGGTGCGAGGCCGAACTTGCCACTAGGAGCGTGTATGCGAGGCGCCCCGGGGACATATTAGCATGGACCCAGACATAACCTCACTTCCTTCCACTTCCATTCCAAGTTTCGGTGTTCAACACTTGCTCTGGCCCGAGGTCCTCTCCCCCTCCCCCTCCCCCGTCCCATCCCCTCACGCTCGCGACAAAGCAGCCCTCCGGAAATGTACTGTGCTGCTATCTTGCGGCACTTGGCAGGAACTTGCCGTAGCCATTTTCCCTCTTAAGCGACTGGCGAGTTGGTCTGCTAGAGGATTTCTTACTTTTAGCCAGGCACTGCATTGTCTGTGAACGTCATTTGCGCGTATTCAAGTCTGAAAAGATTCCAAAACATGAAAATATATGGCCATGCATATGGGAAAGGCGAATGGTACGATATTAAAAAATAAAAAGATTCAATTGGAAGTGCGCCAAACGCTGACCCCTGTCCCTAGAGTGGACCCCCTCTCTAAAAGGTGCTATATGCGTCTGACATCTAACGGCGAGCACGTGAACTACTGCGGACGGACGCAGGGGTAGGGAAGAATTCTCGTCTGTCTGCCGCACGGCCCGTAAGTGATATCGTTGGTTTGGTGATTTTCGATGTTTCAAAGTTTTCTCGAGGGATTTTTGAAGCGTTACCATCGTCTCTGTGTGCAAGTTAGTGAATGTCTTGTGTAAAATAGCGATAGACACAAACTAGTAATAATGATTTATGGTTTTAGTTGAGTGTTTTTAATGAGGGGAGAGAAAGTTGGTTAAGCAAAACGAAAAAATGGCGGTGCCTAGAGTGGACCCCTCTCGTGTGGTGTGTGTTCCATAAACTCTATAGGCAAGCACTGTTGACTGGAAAAATTTATGCCAGATATTTTAAATAAGAGCTTTACATAATTGGCCACAGCTTCTAAGTGTTACCTCTCTTTTCTTGTATTTATACTTGCCCGCATGCTGTGTTTTCGTTTCTCTTATTTNAGCGATAGACACAAACTAGTAATAATGATTTATGGTTTTAGTTGAGTGTTTTTAATGAGGGGAGAGAAAGTTGGTTTG
The DNA here is from genome assembly GCA_002778355.1 of Clitarchus hookeri. Lineage (NCBI taxonomy): Eukaryota > Metazoa > Arthropoda > Insecta > Phasmatodea > Phasmatidae > Clitarchus > Clitarchus hookeri. Next base: position 11,103 of record NQII01014183.1, on the reverse strand, counting down.
GCAAAACGAAAAAATGGCGGTGCCTAGAGTGGACCCCTCTCGTGTGGTGTGTGTTCCATAAACTCTATAGGCAAGCACTGTTGACTGGAAAAATTTATGCCAGACATTTTAAATAAGAGCTTTACATTATTGGGCACAGCTTCTAAGTGTTACCTCTCTTTTCTTGTATTTATACTTGCCCGCATGCTGTGTTTTCGTTTCTCTTATTTCACCTTTCCTCTCCACCCGTTGTTCGGGTTGCCAAGTCAACATAAACACAAGGGATTTCGTGCATTTTTCGTGGGTTGTCAGTGTGTACTTCCCAGCTAAGTGCCGCTGAGGCAAACGCAGCATACCATATGAAGGGCTCACCGCCGCGCCTCTGGCTGTTTTCTGAAGTGAAATGCTTGAAACGTGCGTATACAATGATTTTATTTCTTCCGGAACAGTTCTGATGTGTAACACGCATGCAAAGTAATTGTAGGATCAGTTTCATGTGCCTTTCAGCCTTGTTTGAGAACGTCACAGTGTCGTTTCCTCCACAATGTAGTGAATCATGTATAACCACCTCTGTGTAAGTTAAGGGTGCCGCCTGGCTAGGTCGCCATGCGCCTTGCAGAGCTTCAAGACAAAAGGGTTTATAAAAAAAACCACTCCACGTGCCTATATGGTGTCTGTTTATGAACAGTGTGTAAGAATTGTGATACGTCCGGCGATAATTTTCCATTTTACATTTCCAATTTATTATGCTTATATTATATTATGGGACAGTTAAAATGCCTAAAATGGGCATTTTCGCAGTTATATTTAGGTACGAAAACCACGGTTCATGATACCTAGATCTAATGTTGTTTTGGGATGTGCACAACACCTTTTTCTTTATTAGACTGTAGTGTGCAACAACAAACGTAGAGCCTCCGCTGAGAGTCACACAGAGGCTGATAGAAAGACTGCACGTCAGTTCAGTGCCTTGCGTGTAAAGGCGACGAGGCAGGCGAAATGCATAAATTACTTTTCTTATCGCTGCCGCACTACTAGGCACCAAACACGCAAAATCCGAACAGCCAGGTGGAACCTTTAGCTGCGAGTCCCTCAGCGTTTGCAGCCCGGGATAACGCAGTAAACGAAAAGTGTCACCATTCGGGCTCAGAGATACAGCTGACCCACACAAAAAGTTACCACGCGCCACTGGCGGGTCCTGTTTTTTTTTATTTAACAAAACAAACACAAACACGTGTGTATATTTCCTTACATTTTCAGGGGGCGAACTATGAATACAATTAAGAAGAAAAGGGTGAAGAAGGTGCAGAAGGGAAGAGAGTGGAATGGCGATTCCTTGGAAAAAGCTGTAAGAGCAGTACGTGAAAAGAAGATGGGATGGAAAAAAGTAGCTAAAATGTTTTCTGTTCCTAAAACTACATTGCTGAGATTGAGTAACGAAAAAGTATGGGGATCCTCATAAAGCTGCTAACACAAAGACTGTTCTAGCTCCTGAGTTAGAAGAGCAACTTGTGCAGTACTGTCTCGCAGTGGAAGCCAATTTGTTTGAATTGACCCGGGGAGATTTAAGGAGGATGACATTTCAGTTAGCAGAGAGAAATAACCTCAGGCATCCCTTTAGCAAATCAGATGACATGGCAGGAAGGAAGTGACTAAAACTGTTTATAAAGAGGCACAAACAACGGCACTCTTTCCGTAATGCTACTGGTACATCCAATTCCAGGGCAGTTATTCACCAACGAAAAGGTTAATACATTTTTTGATCTCCTTGAAGCCATTTTTGAAAAACACAATTATCCACCAACCAGGATATTTAACGTAGATGAAAGTGGACTTGCAGTCGTGCAATCAAAAGTTGCACAAGTGATTGGCATAAGAGGGAAACGCCAAATTGGAAGTCTTACATCAGCTGAGAGGGGCTCGTTAATAACTGTGATAGTTTGCATGAGTGCAGGTGGCAACTACGTCCCTCCTATGGTGGTTTTCCCTCGAAAAAACATGAGTGCACAATTGACAAAAGGAGCTCCTCCGGGAACACTGCTTCATTGTCATCCTTGTGGTTGGATGCAGACGCATTTGTTGCAGCATGGTTCCAGCGTTTTGGTGCAACTACCAACCCGACTAAAGACTCGCCTGTATTGCTGATTCTGTATGGGCATTACAACCGTACACGGAACATCGATGTTATAGACAAGGCATGGGAAAACAATGTGACCATTGTCTCACTTCCACCACACTCGACACACAAAATTAAACAATTGGATAAAACATTTTTATCGCAACTGAAGACTTATTACAGTGAGGCAGTACGCCAGTTTCTGCTAACAAAAAACCGTGCTGTAGCAAACCACGACGTCATGGATATTTTTGGGCAATCCTACATTAAATGCCAAACAGCAGCAATTGCAGTGAATGGCTTTAAAGTAACAGGGATTTATCAAATGAATAGACACATATTTAACGAGGTTGAATTTATTTCTGAAGCGACACAAGAAGTTGAGCCACTTTATGGAGATAGCGATGAAAATTTGCGGTCCCTTAGTGACATTTCCTCCGACCAGCGTGAAGAAATATCTGGTCCCCAAGAAGAAAACGAAGTTCCTCCCAACCAATCAAATCCAGTAACATCAACATCCTGCCAACCGTCAACGTCAACCTCACTCACACCAACCAATACATCTGTCCCTTCAAATTAATGTGGTGTTAGCCCCTTCCAGATCCAACCACTCCCAAAATTTGTCAAAAAGATATCCACGAGAGGAGGAAATACCTCCTCTGATAACATTATAACATCCTCTCCCTATAAAAAGAGCTTGGGGGAATCAAAAGAGAAAAGAGGGAGAGGAATGGGCCGTGGAAGAGGAAGACGAAGAGGAAATGGAAGAGGACGGGAATAGCTCGAGGAATGGGAAGAAGAAGTGGGAAAGCACAAACAAACATTACACAAGGTAGAAAGCGTAAAGCTGACGATGATGATGATGATTCTTACAACGAAACATTGGATTCTATATCATCGGGTTCTTCAGCGGTGGATTTTCTTGGACTGGGTGAGGACCCTGCTGAGGAAGATGCGGAATGCATGTTTTGCAGCCAGTTTTGGTCAAGTGATATCAGCGGAGAACGGTGGGTGAAGTGCATAATGTGTAGTGATTGGGCCCATGTGGAGTGTTCAGGGGTGGGAAAAGACAATTACGTATGTAATTTTTGTGCATAATTAATACATTTTTTAAGAAAATTGAACAAACATTGGGAAAATGAGGGCTTCACTTTAGGACAAAAATAGGGNCATAATTAATACATTTTTTAAGAAAATTGAACAAACATTGGGAAAATGAGGGCTTCACTTTAGGACAAAAATAGGGAGTCCACTCATGGATCACTTTTTCTCAAACGCCAATAATGACATGTTTAAAAAAAAATTGTATAAAAACTTTTTTATCATTTTTTTTATTTTCAAATTCTGATGAACAGATATTTGTTTGTTTTTGTTTTGCTTTTATATTAATAATATCGGAATTAANTTTTTATTTTCAAATTCTGATGAACAGATATTTGTTTGTTTTTGTTTTGCTTTTATATTAATAATATCGGAATTAATAAGTGGTTAATTGGCCAAAAGCAAACCGGGGGTCCACTTATGGCGCACTTCCTACACTACAAGATACATTTTTGAAGTTTTCAAAATGTTGGTCAAAACCGGAACTCGTTTTACTAATTAGGAAAAAAAAAAGGTTAACAATGTTCAAACACCACGTCATTATTATACGTATAGAATTGCCAGTGGTAAACATCTGCTGCATTTATTGGTGAACACACGGTCAAGTCTGGCGTCAATTCATATACGATGCTAAGAACAGTTTTGGCTTTGTATTTTATGAAGTATTTTTTTGGGAATAATACGTANGCGTCAATTCATATACGATGCTAAGAACAGTTTTGGCTTTGTATTTTATGAAGTATTTTTTTGGGAATAATACGTATACGTATTTCAAGTGAAACGTAATTAGATAACCTTCTTTCAGTTTAAGAATTTAAAAAAAAAGTTTTTGGTTAGTGACGTAAAATACTTAGGCTCATCAGTGTTAGGAAATATCAACTCCGTATTTACGGATTACGTTGCTGAATACAAGGCTAGAGTAGTGTATAAAACATATAAAAACTGAACTCAATCAACTTAAAAGACTATCCTCACGACCAAGTTACTCAAAAATATTCAAAATGTTTAAAGAAGCACAAAATATTATACTGAGCGCATACATAATTTAATAAAAAATTTCCGTCGACCAAGGGACAATTCTTCTTTGCTGATTAGATTGTGAGCAGTCGAAAGCTTGTAAAATGAACAGAACATCACTCATGGAAAATTATGAGACTTGGTTCATAACTTAAAACACATAACGTTTAAGTGAATATTTCTTATTTGCTGAGAAGTGCGATGAATCTCAGTATAACGACATTATTTGCCCGCTCGTTTTAAATACTCTGCAGTACGATTATAGCCCATTCATGGTTTCTTCCAACTTTTCTGAAGCCATAAAAGTTCTACTTCCAGGCAAATCCTCCACCTTATGCAAACAAAACTCAACCAAGTCTAGATAACTACACCAAAGGGACAACGCACCGCATTCATACGCTCTCAGTGTAAAAATATTTTGCTTAAGAACTATCAGTAATAGGTATTACCAACACACTTATTTTTTCCCCAATTGTATATTTGAAAATGAAACATTACAATATATAGATAAAATATACGTAAAACTTCAATTAAACCAAAAATAAGGTACTTTTATTTATGTAAACACGAGTATAAAACGCTTGTGGTAAATGATATACTTAAGAAACAACCAAACACAACATCATGGGGTGATTTATCAAAACTTTGATTCAAAAAGTGTGAAGAAATAGTGGCTAGACTATGAAAGAGTGTTTATAACAGTGGATACATTTACTCCTTTCGTTAATCTGTTTTAGTTAAACTGTACAAGAGATATGCTGCGCATTCGGAATTACATTTTTCAACATTTTTTCCAGGAACTAAACAACGTGTTTTACTACGTAAAGGCATACCTGTCACTTGTTTTCGGAAGCTTGTGAGTTCGATATACAGATAGATCACTATGGAAACATTTTGAATCATGTGGTTTACCATCTCGATTCTACAAAATACCAGTATAGTTCCTTAAAATGTGACTTTCAATTGCCCTCTCATTTAATTATGCTACGTGCTTAATCAATCTCACTGCATAAAAATAACATAAGTTATATTTTCGGTAAACTTCGTTTTTTTTTTAAATCAAGATAATAATGCTGGATTTTCAGTGGTAATTTTTATTTCAAGTGCGAATAATATAGTTTAGAAAATTTTATGCAGAGCGTAAGAAATTATGCTATAATCATAGATGTAAAAATTACACGTGGAAACGACTTTCCGGGAAAAATTCTGACGCTGACAGGAATTTCCTTCTTTTATCGAGGTTGACTGCTAGGAAAATCCCTGGACGTGAGGAAGANTTCTTTTATCGAGGTTGACTGCTAGGAAAATCCCTGGACGTGAGGAAGAAAACTGCATGCCATCTGCGTCTAGTACTGCAGTGGCTTTCGCCTGGGACTCGTGGAGTATTTCAGCGACACCAGACACATTTTTGGTCGTTACAACCAATCACGCCAAACAGGTAGTCGTTTACACGTACCGTCTTTCTGTTACCGTTTCGATGTTTGGTTGCAAGCACTGATTTAAAACGACACGTCCTTAAATATTTTAACACCAAATTTCTGAAGTAGACTTCAGATAACCAAATAGCCACTGCAGATGTTTTTTACTGTGCTTTAGTAAATTCAGCGAGCTAAAAAATATTCACTAAAATATTTCGTACGTTTGTAGTCTTGTTTCACGCAAAATAGTTTAAAGTTTAATGCTGCCGAAGGATTAATTTCCCTACTACCTTTATTTTACAAAAGTTTTTGAAAAAATCAATGCTGGGATTTCATTATAAATATATATGTAAATTCACTACCGCAAATTATTATGCCAATATAGTTGGTAAACCACGTTGACTGCTGGTTCAAAGACGGCAAACAATGGATCTCAGAAAACTATAAGCGAAATCTGCTCTTTCCGAGCGCCGAAATTTCGGCGTGAGTTCAACTTTTTGACGTGATTCATGCTCGGAAAATACGGTCCAGTTATGATTGGCTCTTTCAGCTTCCCGCTCGGTTTGTTTGGTGTGATCGACGCACTTTGAACCAGGCATTACGTGAGGAGATTCCGAATGTCGGGAAAAAGTTGCATTTTGGGTTTTACATCGCTCGGTCACCAATAGAAGGTAAAGACGACCAGACGACCAGATTATAGTTGCTCCGAACCACGATGCACCGTCTAACTGCTCACAACATGAGCATGAAGCGACCTGACAGACGGCAATGACTCAGGAGATGAATGTTCGACTCTGTAATGGGTAGAGTGTGAAAGGATTCACAATTTGTTTGTGAACCAGGGCCTACTGCACTATCACGAACGTTCGCATCGACTCTCAAGATCTCGATGCTAAGAGCCGCCCAAATCTCTTCACTCACTCACTCACTCACCACACAGCATATGATATCCGATGGGTAGCCAGAATTAATCAATAAAAAGTTCGTGATATCCTGATGCCCACAGGATATCTTGGGCTTCCACCAGATATTATACCAGTCATCGCATATCCTTTGCTTATGTCAACAAACATCCCCAGGATATCCAATTGGCAAAACAATACAATAACCGCAAGGGATACCCCATATATATTATTGTGATCCCGATGTTTAAGGAATATCCTGGTATCCAGTGTCCTATGTACATGTGACATCCCGAAAGTGGACGTTTGAACTACTGGTAGATGTCCGTGAAACATTGCACAGACTTGCTTGGATGTCTGAGGGTAAGCCTAAATTCCCTACAAGATATTCCTTAATATGCATACGTTATCGACGTGCCGTGTAAGTTTAATCAAATAACAAATATAATAAAATTATATATATATGTTTAATCAAATAACAAATATAATAAAATTATATATATATATATAGTGAAAAGGAGTTAATACGAGAGTTTCACATTCACTTTAAGGTATGAGATTTCCGGTACAAGTTACTTAACATACCACAGCGACATGGAGCATATCTTTTTATTTAGGTACTATTACGCCATAAAATGATAGAGTCGCCCCTGAATGTCATATGAAGAGAGTCGAAAAGAGAAAGACCGCCTTGCACGCAGAGGCGACCAGACATTCGTTGCGTGTACCTTGGTCACCCTTAGCGCACCTACGCTGCTAGGCTTAGGACATGCAAAATACCTCCAGCCAGGTGTCGCCCTCAAGTCTTCTGGGGTCTAACGTGGGTGGTAGCGAATCAAGAAATCGACCTGTCTTCAGGCTGGTACAGGAACATCAAGTCTCGCTGCCGACCAGGTATACCGCGAAATTGTAGGACGTATAACAAATACAGCGAAAGAAAAATTTCGCGAGTTCAAAGACCTATAGACTGTGTTTCAATATCCTGTGTATTCTCGAGCCTGGGTTGTTTATTAGCTACTGTTCCAATGAGTAGCAAGTTTTACTCCGGATAAGGTAGCGCTGGGTTCGGTATGTTCTGGCCTCGAGGTTGTTCAGGGCGTGAATAGTAAACAGTGACCCGATTGTTAACGTAACAAGAGGTAGGCGTACATATTTTGAAGCCTAGCTTCTCCTTAACCAGTTCGATCACGCATTAATTCGTGGGCCGAAGTGTTGTATTCGAGTTATATTTCGATGTGCACTGGACTTGAGTCTAGTGTACTTTTTTCAACAGCGTGCCGCGTATTCAAAGACGGCATCATCAGCCACTGACAGACAACAGGTGTGGTAACTTTCACAGATCACATTACCCGTAGGGAAGACTCTCGAGGCATTGGGCGCCGATTCCTGGCTGTGTGATGTTCTGGTCATAAACATTCTTCGCGCGCGGCATGTCCACGATCATTAATTTTCGAAATTTTCCTTTTCCGGAATACGTTTATGTACCATTTTCGAGACTAAGCTCATAGGGAGTGAAATTCTCCCCTTGCGTGTGCATACTCCACTCTGGATGACTTCCAACTTTCCTGAAACTCTGCTAAAGTTCCACTTCCCGGATATTCCTCCGCTTTATACAAACGACGCTTAGAAATTACACCAGAGGGCCAACGTAACGCATTTAGTGCGCACTCTGAGTAATAACGTTTTGCATAAGAACTATTTCTTACTAGGCATTACCAACACATCGGTTTTCTCTCTGTATTTATTCGTATTAGTTATAAATTAAATATGATAATTTACATATAAAATATAAGTAAAAGTTAAAGTGTACCAAAAATAAGGTACTTCAATGTTAACCTAAGTGCAAAACGCTTGTGATACATTACTTGTTTAGGGGACAACCAAATACGTCACTAAAGGGGTGTTTTTCAAAGGGTTTGATTCAAAAAGTGTGAAGAAACCACGAACAGCTTATATCAGCCACTGATGTAAGGGCAAGCACAGTCGACGGCCGACGGGGTATGTCCATTGGTGAGCGAGTCTACGTCCCGAGCTAATGAGCTTGCGGATGGAGCGATAAGTATCTGCACGACACCCCTCAACCCTCCCCGATC
>NQII01014182.1:8718-24439 GCA_002778355.1 Clitarchus hookeri | reverse complement strand
CTCTTTGAGCATATCGTGTAGCACGCCTCACACTGGGCAGTGTACCCGGCATGCACACTCCGTCCGTCGTAGGAATGACCCTAAGATTTGGACGGCGATTGCGCAGAAGGGAGACTGAATCTGCTATATGTTTGTTAAAGTATGTTAGCGATAAAAAGAGCACTTTTTAAATAAACCTTGGAAAAAAGTCACTGCCCCTGAGTGCATATATTTTAACGGGCGCACTGAATGACATGCCCCTAGTAAAGTTGGTAACAATAGTTGGAAAGTAGTGCCATATCTTAAAGTCACATAAAAAGTGTTACGTAACCATTTGTGATAACTTAANTTGTTGGAAAGTAGTGCCATATCTTAAAGTCACATAAAAAGTGTTACGTAACCATTTGTGATAACTTAAATAGTTCCTTCCTTAGCTTTCCGTTTTTTTTAATGCATCAAAGTGGGTAAATGTTAGCTGAATTGTAAAATATTTACTATCCTAATAATTCCACAGTTTTATTTGGCCGACACATGAATAGAGTGATTAGGCCCATGGCTNCGCTAGACAACGTCGCATCCGTCTCACTACGTAACTACCTTAGCTGCGGAAACAACTGCCCTCGGTCCTGGCTCGACACACACTGATGGTCACTTCTCAGCGTCTCGGCAGGTGAAACCCTGAGCGGCCACTCTCCCTCTCCTGTGCGCCGCTGCGGGAACAAAAGCCTGCATTCTCCACTAGCCTGGGCACAATTCCGTGCCACAGATTCGCGCACTTCACTCACTGGCCAAGAAGCCAGTGTTTCAACACAATGTCCGCCCTTACACTAGTTTGTATACAGGTTGCTTCGAAAAATATGGCCGCTGCTTACAGAATGTTTGGTTAGGAGTATATGAAATAAAAAACATAAATAAATGCATGGCCGATTCAGCTTCATCTCTTCTGCATAATCATCCTATAATGTTAGAAGACACTTGTATGGCGGACGGGTTGTGCAGGTCGGACTAATTCTATGACTCGCCAAATCGCCTGACCTAAATCCCATCGATTTTTATCGATGGTGTCATGTGAAAGCACTCCTGTTGCCACTGTTGATATCCTACTACAACGGATTGTGGGTTCATTTGAACACATTCGCGCCAAACACAACGCATTTGTGAGGGTGTGATTATCCATTGAAAAATACCTGCAAAGCTGTGTTGACGCCCATAGTGCACTCTTTGAGCATATCGTGTAGCACGCCTCACACTGGGCAGTGTACCCGGCATGCACACTCCGTCCGTCGTAGGAAAGACCCTAAGATTTGGACGGCGATTGCGCAGAAGGGAGACTGAATCCGCTATATGTTTGTTAAAGTATGTTAGCGATAAAAAGAGCACTTTTTAAATAAACCTTGGAAAAAAGTCACTGCCCCTGAGTGCATATATTTTAACGGGCGCACTGAATGACATGCCCCTAGTAAAGTTGGTAACAATTGTTGGAAAGTAGTGCCATATCTTAAAGTCACATAAAAAGTGTTACGTAACCATTTGTGATAACTTAAATAGTTCCTTCCTTAGCTTTCCGTTTTTTTTAATGCATCAAAGTGGGTAAATGTTAGCTGAATTCTAAAATATTTACTATCCTAATAATTCCACAGTTTTATTTGGCCGACACATGAATAGAGTGATTAGGCCCATGGCTATGCTAATTTTACATAAGACGGAAGAATACAAACGTGCATACAAGTAGATCTTAAGCAGGAGTATATGGAAAATGTATTTTAGGGGACAATGGTTGGGAGCTGAAGCGCCAAGGCGCCATCCGCCAACTTGGATTTCCGCCATTTTATAATGTTTATGACATTCAGCTGTCGGCCATTTTGTTTCCAGTCGCCATTATGACTCCACCCGCCATTTTGTTATTTTGTAGGTCAACTTGTTTTCTCCCTTTTTTCTCTCAAATTACCTATTGTCCCTTTAAAATGTACCATTTTTCTCTCGAATGTCTCATTTTCCCCCTCTATAGTAGTTGAAGTTTCTTTTAAATTAATTTCTCTCTTTCCCGCCACTACAGCCGCATGTCCGCCATATTGACAGCTCCTAAAACAAACATCCCTATGACATTGAGGTTCTATGTTAACAGTAATGCTCCTCAATTTTCCTCAGTGACTATTTTGGGCCTGAGGAGTCAGAAGTCATCTTGAATTCGATGGGCTATAAAAATTTTAATATTAAATATATATATATATATATCAATAATTTTTATTTTTATTCTAAAATCTACAGATATAAATGTATTAAACGACGTGTCTATAAACTCGTATTTCCAAGAAGAATTCTCTTATGGAATCACAACAACCAAATATGCAAAGAAAAATTTTATTAATTAGAAGTTATGTATTTCATTTTTATATTTTTATTCAACTTTTACAAATAAGTGGTCGAGTGACGTGTCTACATATTCGTACAAAACAATTGCCGCGCAATTACGGATCAGTTATTAAAATATTTAAAATATATGCTAAGTATTTTTAATTGAGAATTCTTATAGTAATAAATGTTATGCAAAAATTGGACTGGGCACATACTTAATGGAAAAATATATCTGTTTTAGCCCCCCAAAAAATTTGGTATTTGTTTTCTATACAAAAATTATATTTTAGAAAGATATGTTGAGTACTTACCCCAAATACATCTAGAAGCAGAGTACACTCGGATAGCAGGATATCGTTCTCTCGTTTCTGCTGGCCACCAGAACTGTGGCATGCCTAGTGCTACTTATGCAGGGGGGGGGGATGCGACTTCCACGAACGAGAGCCTCGCGACGGGACCTCAGCGCCATGTTGGTTGCGGTGACCTACTTAACCTCATTCTTGTCTTATGCTGCTGCGAATACGGATCTGTGCGTTTTCTTCTTGATTTTGTTTAGTAAACTATGTGAGTACAACATTTAAACTTATCCTTTATTATGTATGAATGCTACATCTGGAGGGGATGAATATGTGTTATAAGATCTGTTAGTGTCCTGTCCCTTGTAGAATAAAAGTATGACTAATACTGTCCTGTATTAAAATATTTGCTTGGTACATGTACTATTTTCGACATATATATTTAGTTTCCGAACGAGATTTCCTTTTTAAAATCGGTTAGGTTCGCATGCGTGTTATAGACGAGAATTTCGTAAATGGTTGCGAAGGAAGAAAAAACATTAGCAATACTGAAGATGTAGTTGGGGTTCGATTCACATTCGGGTAGAGAACATCGTGTCTGGATATCTGGATGAGTTTAACCACGTGCTGCAACATTTCGCCTCTAGTGCTGACAATATCATTCGTTTTATAGTTTAGTTTTTACTAGTACTTACTCGCACACGAGTTGTTTGCGTATAAAGGATCGGTTTGCGATTTTTAAATGCAAGATAAGCAAGTTACACAATTTTTGTTGCTTTTTAAGGAAGAACCAATATATTTTACATGCTGTAGTGAGAGACGTGGGGTGCTGCTTAAGAGTAGACGTCTTTCAGGGCCGACGATTGTGACGTGAAGTAGAGGTGAAGCAGTGGTTGAATTAAATGGTGGGGGAAATGGGAGCATGCCGAGAATGGCCAAGTTGCGTGGGACTTGTTTCGATCCCATGTCCTTAAGGGATGCTCTCAAATATAATGGCCAAATCTGCTGGTGCTTGGGTGACAGACAGAATCTAGCACTAGTTATAGGTTTATCTTAGCTTGGTATGTGCCCACTTATGAATTGAACTTTTAGGTAGGTAAGACATATAGTTACATAATATGGTTGACTGGCTATGTTTATAAGAGGAGTTATGACAAAATGCATTACGTATGGATTGAGAATGTTACCTATGCCCTTAATACAGTGGCTTAAACACAGTTATAAATATGTGGGCAACTCTACTTATAAGAAGTCTTGGCATAATGACACATCCCATTGATCAGAGTTAGGAGCGGTACTTTTAGTCCGAATTTGGGGGCTATAACTTCGACACTTTATAAATGTCAACGAATTATCCTTATAAGTAGTATTAAACATAATGAGCCATATAACGATGATCGAAGCCAATGGTGATACCTATGATATAAATTCGGCAGCTATAACTTCAGCAGTTCCAAAACGTCGGTCAACTATGCTTAACAGAAGTCTAAAAGCACAATGGACCCTGACAGATTTATCGAAGTCGGGATAAATGATTGCGAGTTCGTAGATAATTGTCAAAATTATCACATCATATATTAAAAAATGGATGCCTTTATGTCGTATTAATGTGCATTTGAATGAAGATATGTATGCATATAGTTAGAGAAATTTAAAAATAGCACGTGCACTGAAATACAGTTTCGTAAATATAAAATGTGGTTGCGATGAATAGTATTCTGCATAGATACACGCCTAAAGTATTAAACGCATTCAGCATAACGGATTTGAATTTTTTTTTTGTTTGTTGTGAATGAGCTCAGTGTGAAAAAAATAATTGGCTTTTTCTGTGAAAACATGCCCCGTAAATTTCGTGATGTAATGTTTACTAGAGTGAGAAACGATGTTATCTGTGCATGTTTCACACAGCTACTTCTGAAGAGAAAGCATGCTCGATGCGTGAAATAATGTCGCATCTGTCGGAAAGTAAGGACAAATTGCAACGCCACACACCAGCGTTCATGAAGCGGGTTGGCCTGTGTCCAGTTGATGAAAATACGACGCTCGAATCAAGTATACTTACTTGTCTTCGACCTGGCGCCAGGAGATGGGAGGTAATGAGCACGGCAGTTATCTTGAAGTAGCAGCCATTTATAGTGCGCACTTTATGTCGAGGTCCGGTAGAGCGATCGTCGCGAAAAGCTTCTCGTAAACTTGTTCGCGTGAAAGGCTGTTAACTCGAGGCTTGTAACTGAATCGATACATATAATTTTATATGGGCTGGTAACGAAAGTGAGAGAAGACTGCTTTGTTAATTTTTTTTAGGGAAGGCAAGAAAATTATATACACTGACACTCCTTGTGTTGCTTGGCAGGTTATTTTACCTTAAAACGTTCGGTAAACTAATGGACCGAGTTTATCAACCCCACGACCAGATACAACATTACTGTACAATCAAGTATTTTGGAAACGCCCCTTTCTTTGCTGCAGGTGTTTCAAAGTTGTCCTTAAAACGTTTCATAATCTTTTTAACTATTCAGCATTGAAGTTTCTGACACCTAGCAAACCATTTTTGAAGTGCGATAAAGAATACTCTCACGAGTGTAGCCAAACATAGCTCAAAATAATTTAAATGTTCGTCATAATCCTTTGATTTTCTATTAGCTAATCAGGGCATTTAGAAACACTTGTATGCCCTTCACTCCGCGAGTCGTGTTGCAGCTTTCAGTCTCATGCGATGTCTGCTAACTAGGAGCAGTTTCACATCCGTGCATTCGATTTCCAAAAATGTTATGATATTCCAAATGCTTCGATGGCTGTTTCATTGTCCTTGATTTGATTCTAGGACGATCAAGGATTTCCCACATGTTAAATAGTTTGTGGCTATTGTTGTTCCTCTTCAGTTTCGTCATGTTAAGGAATGCGAAGGCAAACCATCGGGCGTTTCTTCCTGCGAAGACGTCGTTTTCATTGGCTGGAGTCCGGACCAATCAGCCACCATTAGTCATTGTAACAATCTGTCGGCTGATATACGTTGTTTACGATAACGTTTGGTCGAGAGGAGCAATCACAAGGGGGGAGGGGGCTCCGCGAGATCAAGTTCCTCCCATAAATAGCATCAGACTTGAAACTAAATTCAAGAGGATTCAGCTATATAACAAATTTTATCAATTTCGTATCTATATTGTTCAAGAGGGGAACGAAATTTTAAAGTATGAGGGTTGGGTGTAGCAAGAATTTCAAGTGACCTAATTCCTCTCCAATAATACCGTGAATCGTCTACCTAATCTGAACGTTCTTCGTGAAATTTTTGTATATACAAATGAGGTTATTTCTGTTTTGAAACAAACCGCAAGAATACTAGACTGTGCTGTAGGGTGTAAAAGAACAAGTGTGATAGAGAAACATGCCAGTTTGGGAATGAGCACAACACAAAGACTTGAAAATGTATGGTGAAATAATTATTTTTACTTTTTTTACTGCATTTTCCTGCCGATTATTTTCGACATGAGATAATGACGTAGACGTACGCAGCATTTCCTAGTAATTTAATTACTGTTCCATAAGTTTGACTGAATTGTACAGAAATTGGAATCTGATTTGAAATACTCTACAATGACGTAAATTTGGATTAAATCGAAGCACTTCCCAGCTTCCAATCCTAGGCGCGTGTCTGGCTTGGTCTGTAATGAGTTGAATGTCGGTAATAGCCATACTGATCACCAGTTCTCACTTTTTATGGCAGATGTATCATACTAAGAACACGATGTGGTTTAGGAATCCAATTTCTGTATCCAGAGCCCCTTAAGTCTCATAATGCATGAACAGGAATCACATAGGTTGTTGGTACTATCCAAATATTGTAGAAGTGTTATTAGTACCTACATAACTATCTGTGAACATTTAAATATGTGGTGGCTAATTCCGAAACGTTTTTGTCCACTTAGCAAAACTTGTGGATAATCAATGAAACCGCATAAAACAATATTTTACAAGCTAGTTAATACTTTCGAAATCATTTCACTCATAAATTTTATTTAATATGCAATTGATGTTTCATCTATCAAGATCATCATTGTTTGTATAAAAGGCGAAAACATTATGAACATGGGATGATTTATAACAGTAGATAGGACAAGGGAATTTGGACATGTGGTATGTTGAGGACAAGAGACACTTTGGAATAGTAAATGTTGGACAAAGGGACATTATAAAAGTAGAGGAGCGAAGAAAACACAGAAGCAGAGAGGACTTTTTTTCTGAAATAACGCACATGTTTGTGTGCCTACAATGCCAGTGAAATAGCAGTCTCACGCAGTTATCGAAATACTACTGTAATTTTTTCTGTTTTATAAGTAATTTTTCTGCTTAATATGAATGGCTGGTCCACGTGCTGTGTCAGTAATGTCACTCTACTATCTAAATTTGAATTTAGATATCATTAATACTAAATATTGCATATTAATTGTATTCAACTAAGACATTCTGGCTCGACACAATTTTCTTCTATATTAACAATGGCAATCAGTATTTTTTTGGAAACAAGTTTGTAAAAAATGATATTTTTTTCAAGTCAGGTATAGGCAATAAACTTTGAGTGGCTCTACAAATAGGCGTAATTCCCAGAAGTGTCGATAGACATGGTATTCTCTGGTGTTTACTGGATCTCCGTAACAACACAAACACTCTCACTTTATGCACTAAAGAGCTGCACTTATGAATGTACAAATGCATTGGATTTACCAAACGTGTTTCTTTTTGTGACGCAACTAAATTATGTAAAAAATACTTTTTTCTTTTGTACGTGTCACTAAGTATATGCTCACAGGAACTACAGAAATGAGATAAACGTTTCGTTTTAACAAATCAAACAAATTTTTGCCTACGGGAAAATAAATTTGATAAAACCAGTTATTATGTTTTCAGTCAGAATTGTCGAATTTGTTTTAGTGTTTGTCAGAGTAAGAAAATAAATTAAGTTTATTTTCAAAATTTGTAAATTTGTAAACTGTCCCCAGAGGAATGACCTTACGCAACCTATCATTGACTGACTGACTCATCAACACACAGCTCAAAAGGCCTGACATTTTAAATGGTGGCTTCCCCTTAAGGCCTGGACACATCAGAAGTAGAGTTTAATAATTCGGAACTAAACATTGAATGTGTAAATATTTAATGTGGATTTACAAGGAATCCTAAATATATCTTAAGTCCACTGAGATATTCCGTTGTTTTTTCCTTCATAGGGTTACCTACAATATACAGATTCCTTAAAAAAAACTATCTGCTTCTTTTTACTATAGGCTATTCACAGTAAAGTGAGCACATTTTAAAGTCCTGCTGACTTTTTTTTTTTCAGCCAATTTCCATCTTCCCGCCACTTTTTAATGTAAATATTTCCATGTTATTTAACTACTTTCAGTAGTTGACGTCTGAGTCAGCAATAAAATATATTCATTAGTGGTTAGTGCCTATTGGGAGAGCCTTACAAAGCGCTCACTTTACCGTGAATAGCTTATAGTTATTCTATCGCCCGATAAAAATAAGTTAAAACCCACTTTGTGAAGTGTAATCGGACGAAGCCGCGGACAGGAAGCTAGCATAATTATCAGAGTAAATGCGTGTTGATTCGGCGGTACACAAGCATGCATTTTGCTGTATTAAACGAACCTTTCAGTGAACTCGCAACAAGCCACCTAGTCAGATCAGTTCACCATGTAAGAAGACCGCATCCTTATTAGCATGCGATTTCTGAGGCATGGCTACGACATATATCGAAGGCCACAATCGAGGCAACTTACCTGACGGGGGAGAGAAGGGCGTGTACGACTCCAGTCCAGCGTTCTGGCGTGGGTGGCACCACAGCCGTTCTGTTCCACCTGCCACGCAGCACGGTAATTAATATGATTTACCTGGCACGCACTGCTAGCAGGCCCACTACGCGTGTTTTACAGCTCATCGCTCATGCGCGGCGCAAATAAAAATAAATAACGCAATATCTGCCCACTATTTATGTTCTGCGCTGTAGAATATAGGTATATGTACTTGTATGTGCATTCAACACCACAAGTCTTCTTCTTGGCTGCCCAATAAAATAAGCTCACTTTTGAATTTGCTGGATTTTGACGCGTACTTCGCATGTGAAGTTCGCGATGTTGTACGAGTGTGTTCTAAATAAGGTGACTTTGCAAATTTCGAGGGCTACGTACATTCGATTATCGATTAGTTTTTATTGTTATGTTGGTACACATGTCCCCAACATATGTTGACATTATCAGCCATTTTGCATTGTTAGTTTGTTTATGACAGATATAAAGGTTAGGCGTGTTTTGGTGTGCTTGGCGATTTTTTGCTATCGCAAACAACGGATCAAATAATCTGTATTAACAACACCATAATCATGCTTCAGCCACCGTATTCACCAGATGTGGCCCCCTGCGACTTGTTCCTGTTCCTAAAACTGAAGAGACCCATGAAAGGACGGAGGTTTACACGATGGAGGAGATAAAGACCTGGGATACTTCAATGCCATACCAAAATGCGCATATCATAAGTGCTTCGAGGATTGGCAAAAAGCGCTGGCACAAGTGTATTATATCTGAGGGGGGTTACTTTGTAGGGGAAACAATAGATATTGATGAATACATAAATATTTAGCGAGACAAAGTCACAAAATAACAAGTCACGTTATTTTTTGAGCACACGTTGTTTGCTAGTTGAGAATTGAAGTAGAGTAGAGCTTGCTATAAAGCTGTGCTATTTTATTGGTAATCATAACTTCATGTAAAAACTTGGTGCTTGTGGTAAGTTTCTCTGGCGACTCGAAATGCCAGAAGTTTCAGGTTTNGACGTACGCAGCATTTCCTAGTAATTTAATTACTGTTCCATAAGTTTGACTGAATTGTACAGAAATTGGAATCTGAATTGAAATACTCTACAATGACGTAAATTTGGATTAAATCGAAGCACTTCCCAGCTTCCAATCCTAGGCGCGTGTCTGGCTTGGTCTGTAATGAGTTGAATGTCGGTAATAGCCATACTGATCACTAGTTCTCACTTTTTATGGCAGATGTATCATACTAAGAACACGATGTGGTTTAGGAATCCAATTTCTGTATCCAGAGCCCCTTAAGTCTCATAATGCATGAACAGGAATCACATAGGTTGTTGGTACTATCCAAATATTGTAGAAGTGTTATTAGTACCTACATAACTATCTGTGAACATTTAAATATGTGGTGGCTAATTCCGAAACGTTTTTGTCCACTTAGCAAAACTTGTGGATAATCAATGAAACCGCATAAAACAATATTTTACAAGCTAGTTAATACTTTCGAAATCATTTCACTCATAAATTTTATTTAATATGCAATTGATGTTTCATCTATCAAGATCATCATTGTTTGTATAAAAGGCGAAAACATTATGAACATGGGATGATTTATAACAGTAGATAGGACAAGGGAATTTGGACATGTGGTATGTTGAGGACAAGAGACACTTTGGAATAGTAAATGTTGGACAAAGGGACATTATAAAAGTAGAGGAGCGAAGAAAACACAGAAGCAGAGAGGACTTTTTTTCTGAAATAACGCACATGTTTGTGTGCCTACAATGCCAGTGAAATAGCAGTCTCACGCAGTTATCGAAATACTACTGTAATTTTTTCTGTTTTATAAGTAATTTTTCTGCTTAATATGAATGGCTGGTCCACGTGCTGTGTCAGTAATGTCACTCTACTATCTAAATTTGAATTTAGATATCATTAATACTAAATATTGCATATTAATTGTATTCAACTAAGACATTCTGGCTCGACACAATTTTCTTCTATATTAACAATGGCAATCAGTATTTTTTTGGAAACAAGTTTGTAAAAAATGATATTTTTTTCAAGTCAGGTATAGGCAATAAACTTTGAGTGGCTCTACAAATAGGCGTAATTCCCAGAAGTGTCGATAGACATGGTATTCTCTGGTGTTTACTGGATCTCCGTAACAACACAAACACTCTCACTTTATGCACTAAAGAGCTGCACTTATGAATGTACAAATGCATTGGATTTACCAAACGTGTTTCTTTTTGTGACGCAACTAAATTATGTAAAAAATACTTTTTTCTTTTGTACGTGTCACTAAGTATATGCTCACAGGAACTACAGAAATGAGATAAACGTTTCGTTTTAACAAATCAAACAAATTTTTGCCTACGGGAAAATAAATTTGATAAAACCAGTTATTATGTTTTCAGTCAGAATTGTCGAATTTGTTTTAGTGTTTGTCAGAGTAAGAAAATAAATTAAGTTTATTTTCAAAATTTGTAAATTTGTAAACTGTCCCCAGAGGAATGACCTTACGCAACCTATCATTGACTGACTGACTCATCAACACACAGCTCAAAAGGCCTGACATTTTAAATGGTGGCTTCCCCTTAAGGCCTGGACACATCAGAAGTAGAGTTTAATAATTCGGAACTAAACATTGAATGTGTAAATATTTAATGTGGATTTACAAGGAATCCTAAATATATCTTAAGTCCACTGAGATATTCCGTTGTTTTTTTCTTCATAGGGTTACCTACAATATACAGATGCCTTAAAAAAAACTATCTGCTTCTTTTTACTATAGGCTATTCACAGTAAAGTGAGCACATTTTAAAGTCCTGCTGACTTTTTTCTTTCAGCCAATTTCCATCTTCCCGCCACTTTTTAATGTAAATATTTCCATGTTATTTAACTACTTTCAGTAGTTGACGTCTGAGTCAGCAATAAAATATATTCATTAGTGGTTAGTGCCTATTGGGAGAGCCTTACAAAGCGCTCACTTTACCGTGAATAGCTTATAGTTATTCTATCGCCCGATAAAAATAAGTTAAAACCCACTTTGTGAAGTGTAATCGGACGAAGCCGCGGACAGGAAGCTAGCATAATTATCAGAGTAAATGCGTGTTGATTCGGCGGTACACAAGCATGCATTTTGCTGTGTTAAACGAACCTTTCAGTGAACTCGCAACAAGCCACCTAGTCAGATCAGTTCACCATGTAAGAAGACCGCATCCTTATTAGCATGCGATTTCTGAGGCATGGCTACGACATATATCGAAGGCCACAATCGAGGCAACTTACCTGACGGGGGAGAGAAGGGCGTGTACGACTCCAGTCCAGCGTTCTGGCGTGGGTGGCACCACAGCCGTTCTGTTCCACCTGCCACGCAGCACGGTAATTAATATGATTTACCTGGCACGCACTGCTAGCAGGCCCACCACACGGGTTTTACAGCTCACCGCTCATGCGCGGCGCAAATAAAAATAAATAACGCAATATCTGCCCACTATTTATGTTCTGCGCTGTAGAATATAGGCATATGTACTTGTATGTGCATTCAACACCACAAGTCTTCTTCTTGGCTGCCCAATAAAATAAGCTCACTTTTGAATTTGCTGGATTTTGACGCGTACTTCGCATGTGAAGTTCGCGATGTTGTACGAGTGTGTTCTAAATAAGGTGACTTTGCAAATTTCGAGGGCTACGTACATTCGATTATCGATTAGTTTTTATTGTTATGTTGGTACACATGTCCCCAACATATGTTGACATTATCAGCCATTTTGCATTGTTAGTTTGTTTATGACAGATATAAAGGTTAGGCGTGTTTTGGTGTGCTTGGCGATTTTTTGCTATCGCAAACAACGGATCAAATAATCTGTATTAACAACACCATAATCATGCTTCAGCCACCGTATTCACCAGATGTGGCCCCCTGCGACTTGTTCCTGTTCCTAAAACTGAAGAGACCCATGAAAGGACGGAGGTTTACACGATGGAGGAGATAAAGACCTGGGATACTTCAATGCCATACCAAAATGCGCATATCATAAGTGCTTCGAGGATTGGCAAAAAGCGCTGGCACAAGTGTATTATATCTGAGGGGGGTTACTTTGTAGGGGAAACAATAGATATTGATGAATACATAAATATTTAGCGAGACAAAGTCACAAAATAACAAGTCACGTTATTTTTTGAGCACACGTTGTTTGCTAGTTGAGAATTGAAGTAGAGTAGAGCTTGCTATAAAGCTGTGCTATTTTATTGGTAATCATAACTTCATGTAAAAACTTGGTGCTTGTGGTAAGTTTCTCTGGCGACTCGAAATGCCAGAAGTTTCAGGTTTCTTAGAAAAGGAAACGTTCTCCAAATGAATGAATAAACAAGATCGTGTTCATGATTTTCATTGCTCCCCTTTTCCTTCACTTATTTAACACGTGACATTTTCCACCGACGTGTGTAACCAACTGTGCCCTTGGTTACCCAGTGCCATAGTTTTCGATTGCGCTGTTAGTGATCTAGCATTATACATTTGTAAATAAATGTTTTCATAAAGAGATAAAAACGTGAAAAAACACATAAACGAATAAAAACCATAAAATGTGCTTTTCAGGTGATTTTCGCCTTTAATAATACCGTTTATAAGACAACAGAAACATCCCGACTTGCATTTTGTTTTCACGTAACCATCATGAAGCTCTCGGTTTTCACGTTTACGCCGTGTGAGATGTGGCGAGGTGAGTGTGTTGATACGCACTATTTGTATAAACAATCCTAGTGTTTCTAACTGAACTGAAAACGAAAATAAACTGCATAAAATTTAAAGCTATATATTTTCAGTTAAATATGAATACATATATGTAATTTTTTGTGATGGAACCAATGCCGGCTTGGTAGCTCACATTGGTAGCCAATCTCCGTGGTGCAGTTGGTTGCACGCCGGCTCGCAGCGCGTAGGGTCCCGTGTTCGAGCCTCGGGAGAGGCATGGTTGTGAATTTGNACAGTTGGTTGCACGCCGGCTCGCAGCGCGTAGGGTCCCGTGTTCGAGCCTCGGGAGAGGCATGGTTGTGAATTTGTATCTGTTTGTATGAGTCACTCTAAATGGGGAAATGTCGGGAAACATAAAAAAAATAAAAATGCCATTAAGGAAACAGTTTGGTAACAAGATACTTCTGGTTCAAATACCAAGTTAAGGCACGTATTTTTTATTTTAATAAGTTACGTATCAAAAGTGAATATCAGAAATAGGTTTATTTCCCGTTATTATTTGGCTTGACTCAACAAAACAATATTTAATTCGCGGCGTGCAGTTGGGCTGTGACGCTTACTAAATCAGTGAAACTATTTCGCAGAAACAACCAGTTATTTACCCCTGATTCTCGGTGAAGCCATTTTCACCTATTTTTGTGCTGTTGGGACTAGCTTTTTCGGGTTTACTGTGTACCAATTTTTTGAATATAATTTATAGCGCGAACTGGCAGTGTTGCAGTGTACGTGGGGTGTGGAGAGATTTGGGCTATCATCCCNTTTGAATATAATTTATAGCGCGAACTGGCAGTGTTGCAGTGTACGTGGGGTGTGGAGAGATTTGGGCTATCATCCCAGTCTCGAGAGCCGACTAGGGTGAAGCGAGGTGAGGATGGAGCGACGCAGGAACGCAACGGTGAGGGAAATGGGAGATCCCCGAAGGGAATAAAACCGCTGAGTTCCGCCACCCGCTGGCTTGGTTTACAGTTATATGTAGTATGGCTCGCTCAGGCAAGTCTTATTATTAAGACCTGCCTTATAAAACGAGTCGGCGTTTTATAGATATATTTGTCGACTGATAATAACACAGGAAGTATATCTTCCTCAAGCACAAATGTGATACGTATATCAACAATTATCACGACTGGAATAAATGTGGTCCAGTGTCAAAAATCTCAGTGGTAAGGTATGGGAGGAATTTTTTCCCCTGAAATCGATACGAAAAGAATTATATTTTGTTCTTGTGGAGTGAAATAAAAAATTATAATTTTCAGACATCAAATAATTTATTGCAATCTTGAAATGCTATGATTTCATACTTTTTACGGAGTTTGCTGTCATGTACGTGACGAATGGAATGGTTGAAAAATCTCCTGAAGGTTTTGAGAGGTAGCAGTACTACAGAAAGAATGTCTCTGAATTCAGATGTAAAACTCACAGTGTCGGTAGAGGGAGAACAGTTGATCCATAGATTCACGTTCGGAAATGCAGTCGTTCACGGCAGAGTGCGTCGGAAACTGGTCGCAGCACCTGCCAAACAGACGATTTTTATCACGAAAGTTTCGTGTTGGTTGGAGCATAAGTATCTGCCAGTGCACCAGGAAACGTACTGCACTAAAATCCAGAGAAAATATTTTCTTGCAAAGGTAAACATATAGTAAAACGCTTCGTTAAAAATTGCATCCATAAATTTTTTTTTTGTTGTTGAGACGTGCGGCCCCCCTGCTAGCATGCACGCAGTAAAGAGTCCTTATACACTTAAGAACGAAATCCTGGTACACCTGCCTAATATCGTGTAGGGCCCCCCGAGCACGCAGAAGTCCCACATGACGACGTGGCATGGACTCGACTAATGTCTGAAGGTATGCAGGAGGCAATTCACACCATGAACCCTGCAGGGCAGTCCACAAATCCAATCTGCACCAATTTGAGAAAGGCTTGCACGTCTGTCACGTTTAATGATTCTCCCTCAGTCGTCGTTTGTCCCGTTCGTTCACGATCTTTTTCCGGCCACAGCGATGTCGAAGATTTGATGTTTTACCGGACTACCGATATTTACGGTACACTCGTAAAATGGTCGTACGCGAAAATCCAAATTTTATCGCTACCTCGGAGATTCTATGTCCCATCTCTCGTGCGCCGACTATAACACCACGTTCCAGCTCACTTAAATCTTGATAACCTGCCATCGTAGCAGCAGTAACCGATCTAGCAACTTTGCCAGACGCTTGTTGTCTTATATAGGCGCTGCTGACCGCATCGCGTTACTCTTATTGGTTCCATACCTCTGTCATTTGCATACGCACCCCTATACCAGTTTTTTTTGGCCCTCCAATGTATTAGGGACCGTGTAAAAACTCTCTAACACTCCCGGCTTCGTTTGAATGGCGCCAGCAGCTGCCAGCACTCCGCCTGTCACATCTTCGTCAGATCTGATTGGCGTCTCGTACACTTGATGAGCCTTACCAGAAAAAAAGATAATTAAATGGAGTTGGGGTCCAAAGAGTGCGCAGTCAATGAAGTGGGCTCATGGCTGAATCA
>NQII01014181.1:0-11211 GCA_002778355.1 Clitarchus hookeri | reverse complement strand
GAGGTAGCGCAGTGGTCAACTATTTCGCTCTCATTTGGGAGGACCTGGGTTCGAATCCCGGTCCGGCAATCCTGAATTCTGTTTACCAAGGTTTTCCGAAATCACTCCAGGCGAATGCTGGGATAGTTCCTAGCCACAATCCATGGCCGATTCCTGCCCAGTTCCTGCCTCTGACCCACCTGCTGCTTCTCCAATGACCATGCTGTCGACGATACGTTAAGACTTACCTACCTTAGTGATCTTCCGTTTACGTTCGAGTATCCGTGATATTCCCGTGCACATTTACTGGCGAATTTTGTAGAGTTATGGCTGTTCATGGTTAATTATACACTTTTGAAATCGATTTATGATAAACGGCACTGCCCATGCCTGCATGCATTTTAACGAACGCGTTAACTGGCATGTGCCTAGTGAATTTGGTAATGGAGACGGGTCCAAAGGGGTGGGGGACATATCTCAAAAAATAATTTAAAATATTAGGCAAAATGTACACTTATAACGTTACTAAAGTAAACAATAAAGAAAAAAAATTTACGTATTCAGTGTAGCGATTATCAAATTGGTAAAAAAAATTACTTTTTTAATAAGTTCACAGTTACACTTGACTTTCACACGAATAAAGTGGTCAAATCGACTGCAATTTAAATTATATACATGATTGAAGAATACACAGTATACAAACAATTAGATCATAAGACGGGATTTCAAAAATACTCGATTTACCGTGAACAGCCTATTAAAACTCGAGAAAGGGTGTAAACGTCTTTAAGAAGTAATACGCGACATAATATCGGATTCATTGTAATTACTCACAACATATGATAACAGAAAATTTAAATTTTACGAGCCGTTTAATATTTTTGTTCGTAATATTAATAGCGTGTTATATGATTGTGTAAAAAGTCGAGGACACTTTTCTTTTTATCAACAAAATCTTGCCTTATTTGCAAGCAGTAAATTATACACAGTAAAAGTTGGATACACACGTATTAAACAATTAGTAAATTGTAAATTTTCTGTAATCAATCATTTAGAAGAATATATCCGAAAATATAATTATGACAGAAAAACGACGAATTTCTGCAGAAGAATTGAAGCCGGGACTTAAGGAACCGTCCTAGTATTCTCCCGGAGAGTCTTCGGAAAACACATCAAAGCCGAAATCAGGTTGGCCGGACAGGAAATTGAAACCAAGCCCTACCGAACGCTAATCCATTCCTCTACCATTGTGCCTCCTCGTAATATGAAGGAAGAGGTGAGAAGCCGTTTCATTTCACCAGCCTTCAACTCAGTGTCACGCCCAGAGATGTAATAAAACAGTTTACAGAAATTACCTTTTACAAAATCAAATCATTATTTATTTATTAGGAAACACATATATTGCACTTGATGCATCTACATCGTTTATGTNCTTTTACAAAATCAAATCATTATTTATTTATTAGGAAACACATATATTGCACTTGATGCATCTACATCGTTTATGTAAAAAGATGAATAGGGAAACAGAATTGAAAGTTTAAAAACCATCTACCTTCTACACCTTCTACAATATCTACCAATTTTGGTCATTACTCCCTTATATTCCGGAGGTAATGGGTTCGAGTCCAACTTACTCCACAGTTGATGTATTTCACTAATCAATGCTAATGCTGTTGGAGATCTCCGTAGAGAGAGAGATATCTGGCATCTGTAACCTTTTGTGAGAAGTAAAACAATTTTGTCGTAGAAGGGTTTGTGAATATTAGATAACAGGATTCTCTACCAAGATCACCAAATCATTAGCACGGAATGGTGAAACTCATCACCAGTGGTGTTAATTGGGCCCGAACCCATAACCTCCAATATATAAGGCAACAATGACCAAACGTGGACAAAATTGTAGAAGGTAGATAGTTTTTAAATTTTCAGTTCGGTAGCCCTATGCGCATTTTTACATAAACGATATCGTAAAATTCCTGAGCTCAGTTAAAAAATTCGTGCACAAACCAGACGTAGCACACTTTCATCTGATCCGTTTGTAGTTTATAATCACTAGGAATGTTTCAAAATATAGGTTTACCGCATGCACTTATACCAACATAAATAAAATGTTTGATACTCGCAAATACCATACCTTGCGTTTTCCTTTTCATAAATAGCTAAGTAACTTCTCCTATTGTCGTATGTTTGGAAATCGCCCTAATTCAGAACTAATAAAATCCGTCCATAAAGTCGTTATAGATTTTCTTGCGAACGCAGTGGCTGAAAAATTTTCTATACAGTTAAGCTTATCGCTAACAGGGTCTGGAGGAAATACCTTTATTACATTAACTATTTTGTGTGAAAAAAATTAGTATTAAAATATGAAAATTGATGACACTTATGAATTATTAAACCACTCTTGAGTATTTGTGTATAAAGATTTAAGTGAGCAAAATTTTTCATCTCAAATTGTGACAGGCCTATTGAAAATCATAACATTTCTCAGCAGCACTTTCATGGAGAAGTATGAAACCTAGAAATCAGCGCCTAGATGCTATCGTATCCATGTGATAACTAGACNCAGCACTTTCATGGAGAAGTATGAAACCTAGAAATCAGCGCCTAGATGCTATCGTATCCATGTGATAACTAGACTTGTTTGTATTCACCTCTCAAAAGGCATTGCAAACCTTTGTTTCCATAATCTTCACGGCAAAGGAGCTTGTGATACCCCAAATTCTATGGCGCCTTTTTTGCCAGATGCTAAATTTAAATTGGAAGTCCCAAATTAAAGAAATTTCGTTTCAGTGCGTTAATTTTTCAGTGCGTTAATTTTAAAGACAGTCGTCTCCAATAAAAAGTAATACTTATGAATTTTTTAGAAGACGATCCCTACGGGCGAATATTTTTAATATAGAGAGGTTGATTGTACTTTTTTGTAATACATAAATTTTAAAAATTCCTTGCAAACATGTTATACATGTTATGGAAACATCATCGCTGTAGAGAACGTCTCCTNTACATAAATTTTAAAAATTCCTTGCAAACATGTTATACATGTTATGGAAACATCATCGCTGTAGAGAACGTCTCCTTAAAAAAATTCGTGATGCATATATTCGGTTTGAAACGTCTATATATAACGTTTATGCACGGAGAAAGGCGAAAAGGTCCCAAAATGGGATTTTCTATTTAAATTTCGCAAGTTCTAGCAGGTAGGCTAATAGTGAAATGGTTCCANGTCCCAAAATGGGATTTTCTATTTAAATTTCGCAAGTTCTAGCAGGTAGGCTAATAGTGAAATGGTTCCATTACATTTTACAAGCGGATAAATAATGTGAATAAAAATAAAATTAAATTTCCATGTCAAATAAATATGCGCGAAATAAGGATTGTAACCCAAACTATTTCTCAAAATAAGTGAGTCTCTTTAATAAAATTTATGAAACTGTTTCATAATTTGTTTTGTTTCAAGTGATCAAGATAATAACTGTTATATTCTGATATAATTTTCTACAATATTTTAAAAATTTCGTGGTTTGCACCGCCAAAGATTTGTACCGCCATTAGGAATCACTTAGAACATAAGTGGTTACATATTCTTCGACATAATTTTATAAGTTTAANAAGATTTGTACCGCCATTAGGAATCACTTAGAACATAAGTGGTTACATATTCTTCGACATAATTTTATAAGTTTAAACTGCAGTCGAAGTTTTTTGATTGAATTGATATTTATCCTATGCATATGAGGGGCGAACTATTGGCATGAGTCATTCTTTCCAAAAAGTTATTGGAAAAAATCTCACAAATATTTATTATTTGTTAAAATAACGAATGAACATTACGTATTATTATTTTATTATAAATTATAAATATTTATTTATTTACGGACCACAAAAAACTAGTCAGCACGGCAGTCCTAACATTTCAGTGTGCTCAAGGCTCTAAATTAAATCGTTACTTTGGAGATGCGTTGGAATATAGATCAGATACGTTTGAAATGGCCATATTATTGAGACTTTGACAAAAGTCTTGTGAACCGAAAGGAAAATTCTGCAGTTGACCTTTGATATATCGTGTATGTCTTAACTGTGCAAACATATCTCAAGTCGTTGAAGTATGCTTANAAAAGTCTTGCGAACCGAAAGGAAACTTCTGCAGATGACCTTTGATATATCGTGTATGTCTTAACTGTGCAAACATATCTCAAGTCGTTGAAGTATGCGTAATCGTTCTGCGCGAATGAATATGTTGCAACACCTGTGTTTGCGATCAGTTCACGTATGTGGTGCCGTCGCTGGTATAAAAGCACGGTGATCGGCAGGAGGCAGGCACACTGAGACAGTTGCAGCATACAGCCACAACGCCATTTCAACATGCAGTACAAAGTTATGATCTTCTTGGTTGCCCTCGGGCTGGTGCAGGTAACTAATATTTTTCTCAGTACTTCTTAAGTTTTGCCTCTGAATTAACTGTTACGAGCCAGGTTTTTTTTAATGGAAGAAATATATTATTTCGCCAAATGGGGAATGATATTTTTTTTTTAGAAATATCCATTACCATCACACTTACACTAATGTCTCTGAAACTTCAACAAATCTGTTTGTCAGAAAATGATAACCAGAAATGTTTACGTCATATTATTTAGACTTAGCCGAAATGTTTCCTTAGTTATTTGGGTTGTTTCTCTTATACGATCACACACTCGCTCGTTTCACAAATTTAATTTCATTAAAAAAAAAATTTGAAATCTGTATATGATTCAACGTGAACTGCGAGCGTATTACCATATTTATGTCCAAAAACTATATTTTTTACAGTTATCTTTCTTAACGTCGCGTCTACAATATCATTTTTTACAAGTTATCGTTTTTATTTTAATACTTATATTTTTATAGATGTTAGCTGTTCACTAATCCCAAACATAATTACCTTGCCTCCAAATCACTGGAAAATTTTATGACTTGTTCAGAGGACTAAAACATTCTCGTAAAAATTCAGTAGTAAAATATTCTTCCTAAAGAATGAAATTTTTCACATAAATTTTAAATCGTACGGAATAGACAGTCAAATGTTGAAAAGAGTCCAAAACAGTCTTTCAATGACTTTCTTATATATGTGCTAAGGTTCTAACTGACTTTGGTAACAAAATTCAGCTTAGAACAACTTGATTCTGAAATCAAAGTGACCTTTTAAGAACTGCCGTAATCATCAAGTAGGAAAGAAAATTACTTCTACATTAAGATAATTGGAGTATTAAGTGTCCCCTTTTCTACTGATCCACCAACCATATTATTCGTCTATTTAGAATGTACCATTGTTACCAAAACTACAGAATCGTCAATAACATATATTAAGTGATTTTTTGTGCCTTGACTTTGATATGACAACATTTTAGTATCTTAATTTGCTCCATTTATGCATCTATTTATACCAAAAAATTTTACATAAATTTTTTTGAAAATGGTTTTGACGTTTACGGAATGAAAAGCTACTCGTCTTTATGTGCAATAACTCTGAAGTTCAAGATGTTGGTATGATCACGAATCACAAAAATTTAATATTATCCTACACCAGGTACGTAACATTTGAAAGGGTTGAACAAATACACCGGACATATTTCGAAACTTATAAACGTTACACTTGTATCGCTGCTATATATAGCTGAAGGACGTTACAAAACATTCCAGCCACTATCGTGCCTATTGACGCCTCTTTATAAGAGCAGTATTTATAATAAAGCTGTGTGTCTCAATAAAAAAATTGAATTAAATGTTTGATCCCTTTTTATGATGGAATAACCAACCACCTTCTATGGATACAGCATAAAACTCAAAGTTCTCACGTATATTTATAAACCGAAATATATAAATATAGAAATATACATGTTTAGAGGCAGGGCTTTCTTACTAGCGATTTAGACTTTAAAAATATAAAATTCTTAATATATAATACTTATGTGAATTATGAAATTACCATTTTTATTATATTTAAAGAATACAACCATCTATTTTATGGAAATATTTTGGGAATTTGATGGAGGCTTGATGGCCATTTTGTGGACAATCGCCATCAGCTTAATAAACGTTTCGATTCAGACTTTCCTGTCATCAACTAACCGAAAGATATAACAAGCCTTCATGAAGTACAAATTCTCAACTATTCGCTGATTCTTCACACTTTTTTAATCAAACGTTTATGAAAAATCATCCCTTTTATGATGTTCTTTGTAGTTTCCTAAATACATCTCGTATAGCAAGCATTAAATACATATGTTAATTTTCGTAAAATGGAATATTAACTTATATTGTAATTATAAATTATAATCATACAAATCTTATATGTGATATTAATAAAAACAAGTAGAAAATAGATGTGTTGTGAGACATGCCCAGTATAAAATAGTACTTATGTAAAATATTATTATACTTGAGTGGACACGCATGCGGTGCGTTGTCCATTCGATGTAGTTTTCTAGACTCGGTCAAGCTTTGTTTGCATGAGGCGGAGGAATATCCTCGAAGAAGTACTATGGCAGAGACCCAGAAAAGTTGGAAGTAGACGTGCATGGATTATAAGAGTGTTTGTGGCGTGTGCTTGTAGGGGATCGCCGAGGCCACAGTGAATGTGACCAACTCCAGCGACGTGGTTTCGTACATCAACACGACCAATCAGGCGATGGCGAACTTGACCACGGCACTGGAGAGCGGAATGGTCGCGGCGCTAGCCAACGCTTCGAGCGCCATGAACAACACCATTTCCCAAATGCAGGCGCTGAAGAACGTTTCAGATACCGCCGTGACCAATATTACCTCATCCGTAGCGAGTGGCATGTCTAGCATGGCCAGCAGCATTATGAACATATTTACCGGCTGAGGCCTGGGTTCGAACGCAAGGAGAGAAGTAGCAAAGTAGCGTGTATTTGGTGGTTGAATAAAACATTTTACTCATCTAATGAGTGTACTAATTATAACATTCTGTGTACCCGAGTGATCACTGGTCTCTGCTCCGGAGTAGATCTCCTGCTCACTTCAACGTTGTAAAACATTTTTCTTACCCATTATGACTCCTCTGCATCGGTGGAAAAAAATATGAGAATACTTGCAATTAAAATACATTACTCGACCCAGTACTTCCTCTCTCGCTTTGGAGATGAATGCACATAATAGGATGTTGTGAATTTACTGCTGTACCTGCTACCAGTCCGAATTATCCTACAGTTAAAGCATTTTGAGCCTGTACAAGATTCTATTATTAACAGTAAGTAGCACATTCTTTTGTGTAGATATTCCTATTAAGAATCATTTAACTTCTACTAATACTACCATAACACTACTCCTAATACGCTTCTTCTTGTGTTACTACATAAACATCTGATACCAATTCACTAAGGCATCTTCTATACTACTAATTCCACTACACTACTACTTGTTATTTGAAGTTGAGCTATGCTACAAGTCGCAGGTGTTATTTCAACTACAAACTGTTAGTTGCAATTACATTATATTACTTGTGATGTGGCTGGGTTCCAAAACACCTAAAGTTTGATGACAGTTTAAGGAAAATAAATCAACCCTGTGTAGAAAATTAAAAATACTGAGAGGAGGAAAACATTCTCCCGGTTATGATGTTATGGGTACGAATACACGAGTACTAGTTGTCGGGAAGTTAGAACTTATATTTTAACACCATAGGAAATACTATTATGGTTTACATAATATACATACGATAACAGGATTGATATGCCTAGGCTGTATATCTGTTTGAAAATGCAGCTTATTAGTATTTAAAATGGTATGCAAAATACAAACCGTGATTAAGGCATCTGAAATAATATGAGACACTTCTAAAACCAATAGCTTAAGGAGTTGAACTGTAATAATGCAATAATAATCATGATTGTGAGCAATTTTGCTAGAATATAAACTTTATTAGTTTCGCCTAAGGTGTCAGAATATAAAACAAAACAAGTAGTAATATATAAGAGGACCAGCATATTCCTGTAACTCAACCAATGTGCACACTGCATAAAAATTTGGCGAAATTATGTTTTGTAGTTAAGAAACCTAGATTTATAAGAAAATGTTTGAAAACCTATTCTAAACAAACTACTCATGATTACCTCCGAAACATAATGCAACAGTTAGATTTTTATATCCCTCTAGCAGAATATAACATGATATATATTTCTAAATTTGTATAATATTTTTCATGTATTTTGAAATTGTCGTGTACTTATAAATATTGAGAGAATTAATTAATAACTTAAGTTAGAGGAACATGATACATTATGGGAAATTATAAATAATGTTTTTTTGTATTAAGATACTTTAAAAAAAAAGGTTTCTCTAAAAAAGATGATATCAAGATGCACATTTAAACAGTGATGCTAAAGTAAAAGTTGACGGTGTCTATAATTAAACCTGAAGAGTGTGTCATAAATTCTGTGTCGATATTAGAAGGTGAATGTTTAGGTATTCAAATATGAGACCTCTACGCCATGCTACATATCCTTCTATCTGGTGGTCCCTCAGACATGACATATCTTTTAAAGATCAACAGAACATTAAATTAATTTAATAAACCAGGTAATTTCAGAATATTTCTTTCTCTATATACGCGCTAGTCTCTCATGGCAAGTCATCTCTCCTTCGTCACAGAGTAAGTAATTATACAGAAACGAAATGGCATGTTGGTCCCTTTGATATGTGTGTACCCACTCTCTGATTGGCTAAGTGAGGTTCTGGAATGAGCCTTGTGTGCGATTGGCTACTGCGCATCGCGGAAGCTTACCTTGCTGGCAGGGCTGCTGATTGGTTAGTACGAGACCAATTGCGACAAAGAGACGGCGTTCCGTCATTCTGCTGGCATGTGCGGCTGGAGTTGGCGGAATAAGCGGCTATTCACCCATCTGTACTCAAGTACTCTGTGTCGTCGTGGTGAAGCGGCCATACAGAGTGCGACGGTTCACTACTGGTGAAGCGTCAAGCATTCCCTGAGTTACTTGGCGGATATTGTAATAATGACAATACTGTCGTTTTAGAGCATTTTGTAAACACCAATTCTCTCATTTCTTTCAGATCCTCATTTAATTAGGCAATGATTATCGGTGACCTACATTACATATATTTTTCTTTAGATTCATGCATTAGCTAAAAAGTCATTTTTGTCCTTTATCACAACCAGTGGTCTGTAGCAATAGTTTCCAAACGAATTAATATAAATAATTTGCGATGTAGAACAATCACGAGGTTTGACACTAAAGCAGCCTTAACACGGCGCGAGATGCATGCAAAGCCCTTGTGAGAACCGTTAGAGTATGATTTAGAGTACGCTCTTATAAAGACCGTTTCGTCTTCGCGTACAACAATAGATTATGTAAAAATTATGTAATATTCTCAATAGGGTTTTGAACTAATCAAATGGTTCTATTGTTCTTTACCTTCCTGTCATATAGGCACCTATACATTATTCATAGAGGTATTGGATCAGCAAAAAATATAGTCTGATATTAGTCGAAAAATTTTCATTGTTAATTATTAAAATGCTCTGCTTTGGAAGTGTTTTGAAGTGATGACTTTACTGTGAGATTTTATGACTATCTAGTACAGTAAATATCCTTTTAAATTTAATGGACACAACTTTCAAACATTGTGTGTTCATTATATATAATTATTAAAATTTATTTTTATTCCGAGGCTCTCATCAACATGTGTCAGGCAACGAGGTATTTTTTCTCCATAATTTATCAGAGGACATGTTTGTAATGGGTGTTTCCTGATATACGCTTATGCGTGGCCTCATACTAAATACTNCCATAATTTATCAGAGGACATGTTTGTAATGGGTGTTTCCTGATATACGCTTATGCGTGGCCTCATACTAAATACTTCATCCCTCGTGTAAAAGTAGCTTAACATTGCCGGGCATCAAGTGTAGCTGCGTACAGTCCCAGCTATACGTACCTTTCTGTGGGACATGAAAACATCTTCTTTAGTGGGTTAATATTATAACACTAACGGTATATTTTCTGTAATTAGGGTTTATATTAAATTAGAAGTCTTATGAATTACAATTTAATAATGGAATTAGAACATTCTTTTACTTTCTTAAGGACACATATTAATTTCCCTTTGTTATTCCACAATATATTTCTCTGGTTTTATCTGGTCCGTACATCCGGCCAACGTTTTCCTCTGAATATTTTAAGGAGTTATTCAATTAAGGGCAATAAAACCGAAAAAGTTAAGCGTCTGAAGAAAGTTTTCCGTCCGAATTCTATGTTTAAATTTATGCTTATAAGTAAATTTTTCGGGGTTTATCAATAATACTTAAAAATATATAAAGAATATATTGCGTGTTGTAATAAGAAGCTGGCATACACTTCTTTAAATCATATTATTGAATAAACAGTTTACACATATATATAAATATATAAATGTAAATAATCCCAATTTAATGTCGTCGGGCACATTAACACTTTAAAAATCTTAAGCGAACAAGAGTTGTGGCATATGAAGTGATAAACTGTATGGGATGTTATGTTCTTAGATTTATTTTCCTCAACCGATTTGACTTATTGACGAAGGTTTTTGATTTCCAATGCTGGATTGTATATCCAAGGCAATTGTGCTGAATTGTTATATTGATGTTTACCGTAGATTTCCTTAATGCAAGGATTAAGGAACAACTTAACACTGAGTCCTGAACTCCTGAACATGTGCAGGAAGTATTCCGCAATTAAAAATTTCCAGATCCATTTGAACATGGAATGCCGAAACTTTAGCACACCAGTTGGCTGTCCTGATAGCTGGGTCTATTTGTCGGGCCTTGGGATTGTGTACTTTGCTTTTAACTGATTTCTTAATCATTCCGCGTGTGGTAGGCAACATTTATTTACAAGCATATGTTATGTTCCTCAGTTAAGCTTGTATTGTAAATAAATGCAACTTACGACAGTTTAGCTTTGCTGTATTATGTTTGGGGTGAAGAATATAAGTTGATTCTTTTGCAAAATTGCCTTATTTAGTTCATATACATAGTAATATACCAAGATACAAAATTATTATTTAAAACTGAACAAAAACATTTACAAGAAAAAATTTTAATTAAAGAAAGAAATACACCGATATACAAATTTTTCTTTGAGATCACATAAAAAATGTATGAAAACACCGTAGGGTAATTTACGTATACTTTTCCTATTTTATATTAAGGCAGCCCCTCCCTCCCAACAAATAGAA
>NQII01014180.1:0-24711 GCA_002778355.1 Clitarchus hookeri | reverse complement strand
AGTAATAATTCGTTGGACAGTACCACATTTACGTCTCTTAAATTTCACTCTGCCACTGGATCGAAACATCGTAAACAATCATTAGGATAATACAACGTTTATTGTGACGAAAGGATGAGCGAAAGTAAAAAAAAAAAGGAACATATTGAAGCCTTGAAAATTGCTGAGAGAACTGCATCATGTCACCTACAATATCGTAGTCAAGGGAAGATTAATTTGCAAGTTTACGCTCTCAGTTTACTGCCTTCTGTAACAACCATAATAGTTCAGAAAGATCATGCATTCAGTAGTTTAGCTCAAACTTTGCAGGGCATATAAGGGAAGCAATGTGACAAGAACTGCCTACCTCCNAGGGAAGATTAATTTGCAAGTTTACGCTCTCAGTTTACTGCCTTCTGTAACAACCATAATAGTTCAGAAAGATCATGCATTCAGTAGTTTAGCTCAAACTTTGCAGGGCATATAAGGGAAGCAATGTGACAAGAACTGCCTACCTCCGAGTTAATACGACTTCCCAAATATATGCCTTCCCGCTTATAGAGTGGGTTGTCAACAAGCTAGCCTCCCAGGAGTGTTTAATACATGGTGGACCAGATTCCTAATCTTCGTTGCCGGTAATGGGAGGTTTTCTCCGGGGATTTCGTTTCACCCACAAAAATAAACTGGAACATGCCATTACTTCCTTGCTCATGGTTTCGTTTCATGTCAAAAGACTGTCCACACGGTGGGTATTACTCCCACCCTAGATTTCACCCTCGAATAGTATTTACTTTTCAAACTGGCTGGGTTGCAATCTCCAAATGCCAAACGGATGCTGACGTTTTGCGGGACGCCTAACACATCGTAACTAGACAGTGTTGTGTTGGGTAAGCTTAATGCATTCATGGGTCTGTTCATTCTGTCTGCTACGGAGCTGTACAGAGTGCGATCCCAGTTTAGTCCTTGTAGCATCCATACGTCGTTGGATTTCTCATGTAACAACAATTGCTTCTGCCGGTCATACGAGTGTGGTTGTATTCATATTTGCCCATGGCGTGGAGAAGATAACATTTGCTGACATCTTTTACTGTCTATAACATTTAGAATAACTCATATTCTGTCAAATAAAAATTCTTTCAGACAAGTTGATTGCATTCAAAACCTTGATTACGAAAGAAAAAAAAAGTATCGCTATTTTAGTTTTGTGAACAATGAAGTGAAATACGAGAAGCGAAAAAACGTGAAACTGCTCCCGTACATTAAACAGAAACATAGTTCCAAAATAAATTCAGTAACAAATTTAAAAACTTCAGTCTTATAAACAGGGCACTATTATTCTGTACCTGATAAATTATGGAAGCGGAAAACATTACCGTACACCCACATTGAAGTAATCGTCAAGCTATTTCGCTCTGTGGTGTAAGTCTACTTGTGTATATTGTGTAAGCTATCTCCATTATAGACTATTGACGATTACTTCCAACTTTTCTGAAGGGCTACTAAACTTCTACTTCCAGTATATTCCTCCACCTCATGCAAACAAAGCTTAATCGTGTCTAGGTAAGTACACCAAAGGGACAGCGCACTGTATTCGTGCTCACTAAGTGAAATAATTTTTTCCTATAAGAACTATTTCTTACTGGGCATTACCAACACAGCTATTTTCTCCCTGTACTTAATTCACATTACCTATAAATGAAATATTATAATTTATAAATGTAAAATAAGTAAAAGTTCAATTTAATAAATAATAAAGTATTTTTGTGTTAACATAAGTACAAAACGTTTGTGATGCGTGACGTATATAGGAGACAACCGTGCACGTCATAAATGGGGTGAATTTACAAACGTTTCATTCAAAAAGTGTAAATAAACCGGAAAGAAAAGCGGGAACGTTACAGGAATATTATGAGTGGAGATTCGTTGGGTACTTCTCTTTCGCCTTTCGCAGTGCGGGATTAACGGGACGACAAAACTTGCAGTCCTGAACGCTGGGAAAAAAGTTATTTTTATGGATAAAAAATTTTACACCCGGACGGGAATAGAACCCGCGACATTTGGCCCATAAGTTACGCTTTCTGACCATTGGATGTCAAATATATTTATAAAAGTATATAGGTTTTTGTGCGTGCATTTTCTCAGTTGCCAGCTAGCACGACATTCTTCCGCAACAGACACGCGCAAGACTGATTGCAAACCATCCAGGCGGCAGATATTTAAAGACGTTTCTTTTCAGTTACTGCTAAAACTTCAGTACTTACTTTCAGTTGTGAAGAGTTTGTCGGCGTCTTTGATGCCACCGACACACTTCCCTCGTACCATCGCTCCCCCCCACGAACCTTTGTGTTCCCTGCTAATAAAGTTATAGAACAGTAGTCTTCCTTAACCAAACCTGTAATTATTTTCCGAAATACGCTCGAAGTGGAAAGGAACTTTTAGGCGAGGCGGCAGAGATGCCGAGGGATTTTACATCCCATTATGAGAGGTTTCCTGGCCAAGATTGTTTATGAACTGACGATAATTTTGCTCCACATCCCCAGCCCTCCTTCCACGTCGATAGCCTTATTTTAGTGAGACTCTTCCTTTGACGAGAGATCGCCTATGGGCCGCGTTGTCCTTATAACGCTTGTCATTTGAACCCACCAGAGTCTGCGAAAAATGTATTACTTTACCCCTTACAGCAAAACTATGTCTCTGGATGCATCATTCCTTCCGTTTAGCGAAACTCTCAGCGGCACCACACATTGTAAGCATATTAATGAAATCCATTCACGGTTACTTCCAACTTTTCTGAAGCCCTGCTAAAGTTCTAATTTCATGCCATTCCTCCGCCTCGTGCAGACAAAGCTTAACTAAGTCTAGAAAATTACACCAAAGGGATAACACACCGCATTGGTGCGCCATCAGTTCAATATTATTTTGCACTAGTACTATTTCTTACCAGGCTGTGCTAATGTGCCTATTTTCTCTCTTATTGTATTCATAGTATTTGTAAATCAAATGTAATTCATAAAATGTAAGTAAGAGTTAAATTTAACTAAAATTAAATGATTTTATGTTAACAGAAACAGGCCTCTGAACGCTTGTGGCACATGACATATTGAGTTAACCACCAAACACGCCACAAACGGGATGATATTTTTAAAGAGAGGGAGTGAAGAGATTTGGTTGGCTCTTAATAGCGAGGTCTTGATAGCCAATGAGGGTGAGTGAGTTGAGCACGAAGTAGCGCTGGAATGAAAGGACGGGAGAAACAGGAGATCCCCGCGAAAACCAGCCGATCAGCTCAATCGTCTGGCACGATTTCCACATGCGAAAATACGGGGATATTTTAAAGGTTTGATTGAAAAAAGTGCAGAGTTATATAAGACCAAACCTTAAGATACAGGTAAGTGAAGCGTGCTTAGGTGACGAGTTTCAATAGTGATGTACAGTTTGCTTACTTTTAGTTCTACCTGAAACCCGCGCCTTAAAAAAAAAAAAGAGAGACAGAGATTTTACGTAACTTGATAACTGAGTATCTGCGTTACAACTTCGTCAAAAGTACTGTACTGGCATATCAAAGCGCCTGTTTGAATAAACGCTTACCTTAGTCACAAAGTAAGTAAACAGACGAAATGGTGTGGCGGTTCCGTTGATCTAGGAGTACTAATTGTCTGATTGGCTGCGTGAGTTTCAGCAACGGGCCCTGTGCCTGATTGACTACTGAGTACCGCGAAAAATATCTTTATTGGTTGGGCTGCCGGCTGGCTTGTAGGTTACCAGGTGCTGATTGGCGAACGGCGGCGTTACAAGCTGCTCTAAAGTGACCCCATTTTGTTAGCTTGTGCGGCTGGAGTTGGCGGAAAAAGAGGCTATTTTACCTCTGTATTCATAATTCCTCTGTGCCTTATTTGTAATTTTGACGGTCCTATAGGAAAAGTAATATTTCTATGTTGGAACGTAGACAATTCTACTGCGCAGCTGTCATGCGCATTTCACCTAATTTTCATTCCACTGTTCAACCCCGTGATATTTGTTTTAACCCTTTCAGATATTGTGGTCTATATGTTGCTGGACGTGGGCACCGGAGGTGGATTTAACTATGTTTCCTGTGCACAGCAGATATCGTCGTTCAGTGACTGAATTCCCTCGCTTCATGGGAGACATTATTCGTTGTTGAGACGTCGCAACGTTTAAAATTACATTTGTACGGCAGAATTCCTGAACTTCAGCTTCACATGTTACGACACACGAGCGTTGGTGTAACAGGCGTATTTTTTAATATGCCATTGTGAACCTAAAGTAGTTGCGTAACGCTGTTCCTGCGCGTTTGCCGTGACATCCGGCTGGGCTACGCCCGCCTGGGCGCCGCTCGCATGGACTCCAGGCACAGCCTCACGCAGGGGCATTCATCAGGGCAGCTGGCAGCGAGGGAAAACTCCGGCTCCATTACAGTGATTGCTGGGGCCGTTCCTTAGAGCGGGAGTTAACAGCAGCGTGGCATTTCGCACTCTCCGCACGGCCGTGACTCGACGTGCACGCCTAACCAGCCTCGCTCTCTCTCCCGAGAGCAAGTGCACGCAGTCTACCTGAAGGCGATTTGCCGTACTGAGTTTTACTCGAGTGTTTCCTTTCAAGCACGTCACCTAACTGCGTTCCACGTTTTTGTCAGACGTTCACGTCAAACTTTGAAAGACAAAAATGTGACCACTATCTTCACATTTGTAGGGGCCACGGTATTGTAGTGGTTAGACTACTCGCCCCCCCCCCCACATTGGCGAACCGGGTTCGATTCCTGACGGGGTCACTCCCAGATTTTCGTATGTAGGAATCGTTCCGGACGATGCCACTGGTTGGTGAGCTTCCTCAGACATCTCCCGTTTACCATTCCTTTGCTACTCCGTACTCACTTCTCTTCGCCCTCATCGGCTCTCAAGACCTCGATGTTAAGAGCCACCCCAGTCTCTCCACTCCCCTCCACTTCACATATCTACTGGCTGTTCCCGGTTGATTGAGCACTTTTGAAAGCAGTGTTTGGGATTCGTTTTTATTATAAGTATGTATCCTTCTGCTATATATGAGATTAACATTACCGCGGACCGCCTCACTTTATTAATGCGCCATTAAATGTAGAAAACCATTTTTAGGTGAGCAAATGTGTTAATAATACGGAAATTCATGACCTTATGTGTATAAAATAAACAACACTGATTTCATTACCAATAAATATACACATTACACTCTTAATACAACGTCATATCTTAGAAATATTTGTATTAACTTGCTGCCAACTTAACAGCGAGTGTGCGTGTCAGTGTGTACGTGTAGTTGCGAGCCGTAATATTTTTTCAACGGTTCATTTCAAAAGAACTTACTTTATTATGGGCAACGTTTACTTGGCTTTCACTAGGTTTTGCCTAACATAATAATTAACACTTTGCAAGCTGTACACATTTATTGAAATGTAAGACTAACTAGAACTAAGTTACTTATATTCACAATATTATAGAAACGACATTTCTGTTGTTCCTGTATTCGCAATTTCGACCATACTATTGGTTCACGCCACCTTTGACACTATTGCTCCAATGGATAAAGTTTATTACTTGCTGACTGCCAGCCAATGGAGTGCCGAGTTGACAGTATCCCAATAAAATATTTTCTTTTCATTTTTAGAGGTAGGGCCACGTGTTTTCCGCGAAACTATTTACGCGAAGGCTAGACTCCAACGTCCTATGGCATACGCACAGTTTTACTTTGGTTATTTGCCACGTGTCTTTGTCGGGAGACAGCTCCTTACTTAAATAGGGCAATCAGAATTACGTAACTCCAGCACTGAATGTCCGTGATTCGCGGGCAGACACCTGCAACACGTGGCAGTTTAAATCATCCACTCACGAAATTGGATGTTAGCTCTAGTGTGTTAGAGTGCAAGTCGTCCTGAAATATTTTCGCGAAAAACAGGTTGCTCTAGTAACAGGTAATACGATCTGAATAGCAAACTAATATTGTTTCAAAAATTAGTAGTTTTTACTCACGATAGTTAAGATCCAGACGAACATTGAAGAAACAATGTAATCATATCCAATTCAATATTGTTTTTAGAATCAGATAAACCTGCCTTTGTAGTCTTATTCGAGCTTCACTCGGGCAGAACGTCCTAAGTGTTAAAATTGCCACGTTGATCCATTACTAATTAATATTGACACTTGTTTTTTTTAGTTAATATCACACAACTCTGTATGCAGCACAGATTACTTATAAATACGCAGGTAAAACATATGCGTATCCTGCGAATTACAGCCGCACACGTTAGCAA
Organism: Clitarchus hookeri; assembly: GCA_002778355.1. Classification (NCBI taxonomy): domain Eukaryota; kingdom Metazoa; phylum Arthropoda; class Insecta; order Phasmatodea; family Phasmatidae; genus Clitarchus; species Clitarchus hookeri. The sequence continues at coordinate 18,431 of NQII01014180.1, read as the reverse complement.
AATGGCTTAACTAGCCGCCAACATGTCGGGACGCATTTCGCCCTTCAACGCCTAGTAAACTACTTCCCATCCGGCAGCCCAACCAATACGCCCAGCCATCGCAGTACGCGGTAACCAGTCGGACATAAGAACCGTTTCCAGAGCTTAGCGCAGCCAATCAGAGAATGGGAACGCCCACAACAAAGGAACAGCAGTGCAATTTCGCCTCTGTGTACTTAGCTACTGAGTCTCCGNGCAGCCAATCAGAGAATGGGAACGCCCACAACAAAGGAACAGCCGTGCAATTTCGCCTCTGTGTACTTAGCTACTGAGTCTCCACCTTTCTCCCAGGACTGTGTAAACTTCGTTCACCTGAAGTCGGATTGTCTAACTGCAATTTGCCCAAGTGTTCTGTTTTAAAATTATTTCCTCCACAGACATTTAGCATTATCCGTGTTTTAACAAAAATTATTTTGCCCCACGGCGTTTTCCTAACTACATATCGCTTAATTTTCTGTGATTTTTCAAACGTTTACGCAAAACGCCGAAAGAAAAAAATGTAGCCACCACCTTCGTATCAGTACCTCTGTGCGGCAATGTTACAACTCAAAAAGTGTAGTATTTCATTAGAACAGTCCGAAATACTAAAAGCCACTTACCCCACCTGTGCAAATCTACTTGTACACGGGCGACCCACATAGAGTTTCCATAATAATTTAACAATCAGTCGAGCTCTGTAATGCCCACATGATGCCTCTTGCAGTTGGCCACACCCGGGTCACTGTACAGTTAAGGTGCAAGTAGCAAAATACAATCTTCCCAGGAGCCGCCTGCTTCTGCGAAACCATCTGTACCTCAAACATGCCATCACCATCAGTGGGCCATGTGTGGCAGCAGTGGCCCAGAAGCATTCTGCTTCTGGCCTGCCGTAAGTAAACAACGTTTCATCAGTCAACGGTTGGTAAGCCACTTGTGGCCCAGCTATTGACCACTTGTAGCCTAGCACTTTGCCGGTTATAACCCAGCTTTTGGCCACTTGTGGCCCACATAGAAGCATTTTCAAAACAAAAAAATAGTCAAGTTTCAACCAAACAAAACTTACTTTTTTACCATATTAATTCATGTTATCTTCAGAATTCTTTCACATTAAGCAAATTTCTTTTGAAGAACCTGGAATCGAACTCACAAACCTTTCGTTTACAGTCAACAATGCTAGCAACTACTCTACCATGTGTTCATGTATAATATTTTAGGTAATATATGAATATATACTAGATATATATGTAATATGCATTATTAACTTTATTGAAACGTTAGTATCACAATTCAATACTGTGATTTTTGAGTTTTGTTTAAAAGACTAGTATGTCAGTTTCGGGATACTTTCAGGTGGAATTTAAAATGCAAAACAACGAATATTTTCGTGTTATTCTTTGCAGTTTTCCAATATAAAATCTATTTTTTCCTAATACTAGCAATTCCACATGATAATTTTATTTTATATATTTATAAAATAAAAATACCAAGTGAATTCACACATGATATTTACTACTGCACAGCAACATATAGTCGGCATGCCATAAATGGCGAATGAAATTATCAGTTATATATCCTCAACGGCAACAGTTGGCATGCAATAAATGGCACATAAGCTTACTGATAATGTCTCTTCACTAATAAGGAATAGTTGGCATACCACAAAATGGGCATACGTATGCTGCTATTATGTCCCCAGTAAGCAATGGGTAGCATACCATGCGTGTCCCATTTGTATGCTACTTATACATCCGCGGCAGTAAGTAACAGTTGGTATGCCATGAGTGGCCCACGCGTTTGCTACTTGCGTGTCCTCAGCAGTAAACAACAGCTGGTATGCCGTAAATGGCCCATAAACATGCTGATATTTTCGTAGCAGTAAGTAACAGTTAGTATTTCGTTTATCATCTGCCTGTGGGGCGTCTGTTGAAACCTAACAATCATTGTAAGAGCATTGGATCATATTACGACTATTTAAAAAATAGGTAATGTAACTTTTGTTTATATGACCCGATTGCCAACCATATAAGGAATGGTGGCAGTCATATATGCTAACTTTTCCCACCACTGTCAACAGTTGGCTAACTGTTAACTGCTTGTTGTTTGCTACTTGGAGTGTTGACTTAACGAAATTCTTTACTGCAGCATACTGTCATGCTAAATTACCAGAATAAATGTACTCTGCTGGCCATTAAAATTAGTTCGCCAAGAAGAAAGAACCTAAAGGACCCCACACAGGGGGAATGCGTGGGGAAGGGTAGACAAGCATGTCACTTATTAATTAGTAAGCCGAATGTAGCAGCATATCAGACAATGGCGACACTGATACGCGGAATATAGGCGGAAGTCTGGAAAACGCTTAGGAGTAGTAGTATTGTATTTCCCCTTCGTTCTTTCCCCCATGCCGTGACAGCAGGAGAATAGTGGTCTATAACAATTGTGGATTAACCTACAGCGAAATTGGTTCTCGCGTTGGAATAAATGCCACCACAGTGAAGCGTATATGGGATCAGTGGGTTGAAGAAGGACGGGTTGAGTAACGTGTATGAAGTCAGCGGCCAGTAGCACCAACGAGCGCAAGGAGAGGCATCTGGTGTGTTGCTATTACGGACCGTACGACCATATCAAACACCCTCACTCAAGAGTACAGGCATATGGCACATCAATCTGTGTCCGCACGTATGGTGCATGGCCATTTGCAGGGTCATGTCCAGGCACCCATTACTGCGGCTGTCACCGACTACTCACCTCAAGCGGCTGCGGCTGCAATGGTGCGTGGAACGTCGGGCCAGAAGGGACGAATGGCATGACGTAGTCTTCTCCGACGAATCCCGCTTATGCTCGCAGCAACACGATGGTGTATCCATGTCTGGCGGCACCATGGTGCACGCCTGGCCGAGTCCTGCATTATGCACAGTCATACCGCCCCAGCACCTGGAGTAACGGTGTGCGGTACTATCGAGTTCTAGTCTCGCTCACGCCTAGTCCGCGTCCAAGGTGCACTGACCAGCAACCATTACATTACGAAGGTGTTGGAGCCTGCTGTTGTCCCCTGTCCTCAGGACCAGCTTTTTGCTCTGTACCATAAGGACAATGCACGACAACATGTGGTACACATCTTATCACCATTCTAGATGATCACCATGTCATACTGCCTCCTTGGCCTGCGCGTTCACTGGATCTTTCGCCAATCGGAAAAGTGTAGTACATGGTCGGACGACGACTGGCCTGTCGCAGAACGCCCGTGGACACAACGCACGAACTTTGCTCACGTATCAAAGCAGTACGTGCCGAGATGCCCCAGACGGACAGCCAAAGTCTCCTCCTCTCAATATCGCGTCATGTAGCAGCGATTAGGGTTTTTCTATCAAACTCCCGTCTCCCCCACCATGGCCCACCATTGTTCCTTCTTCAGCTCGCTTCGCCTTATATGTTGAGGGATGGAGAGAAGAGAGTTTTCGGCGGCTCTTAAACACGAGGTCTTGAGAAACGGTGAGTGTTAAACTAGGTGAAAATGGAGCAGCGGGGAAAACCTGAGATCCACGATAAAACCCGCCAACCAGCGGCATCGTCCGGCACGATTCCCACGTGCAAAAATTTGGAGCGACCCCGCCGGGACTCGAACTCGGTTCGCCTTGGTGAAGACGAGCGCTCTAGCCGCTACAGCAGCGTGGCTATCAGCTGTCTGGTGCCACCAAAATGTTTTCTACTTTTAGGAGTGAGCATTCCCTAAGCACAAAGATTTTATATATAATAATATACATATTTGCCGTTTTCATCTCAATTTGAGGGTTTTTTTTCTCTGTAATTGTGATTTTGAGCTTTTAAGAATACCATTTGTTAATTTGGTGTAGCGTATTTGGTGTATAAATATACAATAATAATTTCCTTTTTCCAAATAAACTTTCTGATACTTGAATTGTACCCGATTTAGGTGATTTTCACCTCAAGTATTCAACACTTTGTCCAGGGTGTGAGAAAAATAGCTTATACTGGTGTTTTCCCAAGTAATTTAGAAATTCAGACACTGATACTTCTGCAACACTGAATTACGATAACGATATAACATAATGTAAACACTTTTCACACTTAATTAGATATTTACGTCCCTGTGTATAATGTGTAAACTTATTCGTAAAAACCAACTTTATTTCATCATTAACTCTCGAGAAATATGAATATTGTATCTTTCTTACAATGCATTCGTTGGAGTTTGTGACAATTTTTGGCTGTAATTCATATTTTTCAAATGTTAATTTGTTTTAAAATTTACACAAAAGTCATCGTTGTTTGAAAATTAGCTTCACTTTATTGCATCTGGAACATTTGAAATTATAAATAATTTCAACATAAAACGTTTGTTTTTCCTTTTAGTTGGAATATGCACGTACTTTGCCGGTTTACATTTTACATCTCGCACCGCTGTATTATTTACTTTATAACTCGCCTCCTTTATAAGCTTTTCTACTTCGTAAAATACAACATTTATAATTCTCGCAACTAGTCAACAGCGTGCTGTGTGTTCATTTATGTCAGCATTAACTATTCACAGGTGAGAGGTTCAAAAACTTCAACAAATCGGATTACTCTGGAGGAAATCGCATAAAATACAGGTCACTGAGCACTTTTTAACTACAGTGATGACCATAAATATCCTTCATGTGCAACGTGTTCTTGATCATGAAAGCAGGTTAAATTATTTGACTCACCATTACTGAGTTCATTTCTGAGATGTCATCACCATCAATGCAGTACGTTGTCATCCCAAAGCTAGGTATGAAAATAGTTGTACTAAAGACGGACGTAGAGACAGAAGACTAACGGGAGAGGGCAGCAATAAACGAGAACTCGAAGTGTTTACTTTTGTATCGTGTAAGTAACTTTTATCCTCCGGAAAAATTCCCGATGTGACAGGAAATCGAAGTCCGAACCTTTCACTCATCAGTTAAACCCTCTGACTACTATATCAAATTGTCGAACGGGCTATTACGTGAATACTAGACACTTGTTACTCTGTTGCTATTCATAAACTTCCGCGGGGTACTGTACACTCTGAGTTTCCTGCATTGCCAGTCGATTCAATAAAATTTTATAGGCCATTATGGACTCACGGTTGGGGCAATTATCGGTCATAATCTCGCTTTTGTTCGGAACATTTAATTTCTGAGCCGTGCTTCGCTGTTCGACATTTGTGCTCCCTCTTAAGGGAGGAGGGGTTGAAGTGGCAGCCAGGAATGTGGAAACGAGTTTGGGAATATGTCCTGAATCTGGGAGCACGGGACGGAACAGAAGTCCTGGCTTGTTGCAGTTGGCAATTTAGCAGAGGATTCCTGGCATGCGGTGCTGCTGCGTCCACTTATTCCAGTCATAACTGTAAACCCTAGTTTGGAATGCTAATTAACAGCATTATGCAAATAACAGTGCGACCTCACGATATCCGAGCAAATTGTACTATTAAGCATTTACAACCAATTATCTCATTTCAATAACTGCATACCATTAATTCTTAAACCACCGAGGTGGTACACATGCATCAGATTTTAAGAGAATGGAGTTTAAATACTGGCTGAAAGCACGGGCTTTCGTAAAGGAAATTATCCTCTGTACATAGCGAATGGATACATTAAAACCGTTTACCGTTATCAGCTGTGATAATGGGTACTTTATGACTCAATATACTTTAATTTAAAAACGTGTAGACCACTCAGTGAAATGTATCTCGAAATTATTACTTTCCGGATGATAGAATGGCTCTTTCATCTTACAAACAAACCGGGAACTGGCCAGAAATCGGTAAATATAAAAGTGAACATATTCTATACATTTTTTATGATTTTCAAACTGTAAACGATTCCGTTAAATGTTTTATGAATTAACTGGAGTCATAATTTTAGTATTAAACTTCCCGGTTCAATAGGAAGAGAGATTGCTCAGCAGTTACGGTTCTCTTCAGAACTATGACTGTTCGAGTAATACGCCTATTATTCCAGGCCCTAGGTCAAGTTCTTACGAAAGATTAAGCCTTTTTAGTTCTTTGCAACATTTTCTTTTCATGGTTGGTTGCTTGTTGGGTGACTACGGCAACTAGATATGCCTCTAAGCTATAAAAGAGGAAAGTTTTATTCGTTAACCCTATGTTTATTAAGCGCTTGGAAAGGGACTGTTTACAGTTGTATGCGAAAATAATTTCCCTATTATCTAGTTACCTACTAATAGTTAATAAGGGCATTTACCTAATAATGGAGATAGAATTATAAAAGTACGAATTAAAGAACTGGACTCACATTCTCATGGAATGGACATGGAAAACCTACACCGTGAAACGGGGAGAACAGGGAGGCAAGGGTGAATAGAAATAATTTGTTTTTCAAAAATTTTTAATGTACTGCTACATTTTTTAATGAAAATATATCAGATAAGTGTTTTTGCTGAGTCTGAAAAAAAACTACTTTGATTCTTCATATTTTAATTAAAATATATGGCAGCACATTTAACAATTTCTAAAACATTTCTCTCTATTCACCGCATTTTACAACATTGGATGAAAAATCGCCCTCCAGTCCTCCTTTTAACAAATGCAACCTGCCAGAATCGAGCCTACGATATACCCCAATGCGACGCAGGTATGATAACGAGAGGGAAAGTGAATCAAGAAATTTCATTCACAACAATTAACTACTGCAATAAATATGATATGTGTCATTTTTGATAATACGTTACGGAAATAACCTATACCCAACCTTACATGCGAAGGCCTATCTGTAATAATGTTTCTGAGTAAAGCATTACTAAAAATAGGTGTTACTTGAACAAGTAAAATTCCAAAACATGCAACTGAGTGATGCTACTCTGTCAGAAATAACGAACATAACTAAAAACTAAACTGATAATTTTGCGAATGTTTCTACTTTTTCTTTTGTTTTCTAGCCATAACTTAGATCTTCCGGTGCTGAATATTTTTCTTCACTTATCGTCCGTCTCCTTGGGCAAAGACCTGCCCAGATATCAAGGTCATACCGGTTACTTTAGTCCAAACACGGTTACTTACTACTTTTCGGAAGTCCTGCTAAAGTTATGCTTTCAGGCTATTCCTCTACCACATGCCAATAAGACTTAACAAGCGACAACGCACCACGTTTGTGAGAACTTAGTTTAATAATACTTTGCATAAAAACTATTTCTTACCAGGCCCTACCAACACATACATTTTCTGTTTTTTTTTTTTATTGCTACACTTAAAAAATGTATTTGTAGTATTCCTCTGACTTCAAAAAACCTTATGGAAAATAATGTTCATTCAACATTTTTTAAAATTTGTTTGGAGCAATGTTTAAAGTAAACAATGATTGTAAACATGCTTACAATCATTTTAAAATTATTTATTATTGATTTTTTATTTAAATTACTTTTTCCTTATAATTACATTTTAATTTAATTGGACACAAAAAATTTAAATCTTTTTAAAAAGTAGAAAAATTTTTTTGACCCTGGAACACTCTTAGTGGTAGTTTAGTAGCAATATGTATTGAGTGTTGAATGCATACAGATAAAATAAATTTCCATTTTTTCTTCCCATCTAACCCAGAGCCAATCTTAGGTAGTTAAAAAATGTCGTGTCATCAGATTTTGCAAGTTAAATAACCGTATTATTGAGAAAAGAGAAGTCTATAATCATTTTTTTTAACTCGCTTTAAGACGTAAAATTATTTAACAAAAGTTTAGACATGGAAATTATACTAAATTCCCTTACACTCCACACCAAAATTGAAAACAAATAATTATATGTGATAGTTTATGCTGTTTTTGTCAAATTAGATTTTCTTCAATCCCCCAAATTAGCTAGTTTTTGTAACCTGTGTGTGTGTGCGTGCGCGCGGAAGTTAGCAACCCGAAGGTTGGTTGGAACCAAGGACACTGCGCGGGAATAGAGGTCGCGGCACGACCACGGCAGCTAGGCAGGATGATACCGCGGTGGGTTGCCATTGCCTTCCACCTGATGGATAAGATGAAACAATATGAGAATGGAGAAGCTCCGGAAACGGGAGAAATGGGAGATCCCCGAGAAAACCCACCGACCAGCAGCATCGTCCAGCCCGATTCCAACTTGCAAAAATCCGGATGTGACCCGGCCGGCGATTGAACATGAACCGGGTTGGAGACGAGCAGGCTAACCTCATATATTGTTTAGATAAGTTAGCTCCCGAGGTCCTGCAGATATTGTACTGGTTTGAAATCGTGTCGTATTAAATGTCTAGTTAAATAGTTTCGGGCATAAGTACATAATAATAAACGTTTTCACATGTTTTCCTCCCATTAAGGTTTAACTTCTACTTTATTTGTAGTATTTTCTCACAACTTTAATACAAATGCGAGTGAATTAAACAAAGAGTTTCGATTAAATTCATTTATAACATATGGGTGACTTCAAAAATTGTTTTTAGGACTAGGTCAAAATATTTCTTATGAAAAATTTTGAAATTTGTATGGCAAATAAATATAGCTTTAGCATTTCTATAATTCGTCTGGTAAATATTATTTTCGAAAATTACTTTACTTCATTTTTTTTGCAGTTTTATCAGACTTTTATTTGAGACTTTATATCGAATATATAAAATGTGGAGAGATATAGAAATAACCTTTTGGCATTTGACATTCTTTTGCGAGAGTATGGTGACGCATTTATTGAAATGGCGAATTTCAAGCAGTTTCTCTCTTTGCACGACATTCTATAATGATATTTAAGATCTTTTGCTGTTATTTGAGAGCATGTTTTAGCAAGTGTGCTTTCAGTTTGATTCTTGTTACATTATAGTTGACCTTTCTGCTTTCATATTTAATACCTACCTTAACATGAATTAAAAATATAATTCTTACTAATATTTTTAAGTATTTACAATTTTCACACAGATGACTCCTGGATTCAAGCATAATCCGTGATGCCGTATACATAAAAATTTTAAGTCTACAATATTCTTAAATAACGAGAAAACATGCAATAGTATACCAAATACCAACACTAAAAAAAAAAACTAATTAGCTTGCCCTGATTCTTTTTGTGAGTCGAACTCACTTGAGTTGAGCGACCCCAAGATATGAATGCATAGTAATTGTACAGTCAGGCTGTTGTCACTTGTTGGTTGACCGCTGCCACAGTGAAGTCGAAGTCAGTGAGAGGTCTTAACTGGGCATCCTCGTTGCTGGAGCCAAAGATTTTTTAGAAAAAGCAAGCTGAGAAAACTGCTGATTTAAAGTACTGTATAAAATGCTGTTTACTTTTGTCGTTGTTTTGGTATCATACATCATTTTACTCAATAAGTCTACCACTCAGCATTCAGCAACTTTGAAAATGTTCTTCCCTGATCCGCTGTGAACGGCTATCTCGTCTCAAAGACGTTGTCAAAACTTGAAAGATAGACGACACAGTAATTTTTTAATACCTTGTTTGAACATTTTCCGTGAAATATGTCTTCCTAGACCCATGCCTGCTCCTACCATTTTAAAAGTGATCATTACTGGTTCAGAGTGATTCATGGTGTGTTAAATAATGGCTTAGTTGAAACGTAACGAAATCTCAAACATTAACGTGTATGAAGTCTGTCCAGAATTAAATTCACAAGTTTTTCATGTCTCCGACGATACGCCATTGAAGCGCAAAAATTGTGGAGATACAACAGACCGGCGCAAAAGTTGTTCTTCGACGTGTAAAGAGTGGACATACCTTCCCAGTAACATCCGAGTTATGGGCAACTTTGAGTTGTAACGTGTCTTCCGTAATACGAGTCAGTTGACGCAGTGACGGATGAGCGTATCACCTAGCTGAGGGCAGTATACGTGCTCTCTCTCCAATGCTGCGTGTCGTAAGGCGAGGTTCGCCGAGAAATTTACGTGTCGTATACCGACCGGGTCGTCTGACTCGCCATAAAGCGCATATATCCCGTGTCGTGTCGTATAAATTTATGCTCGCGGAACCGAATTGTGGCAGCTTATAGAGCACGTTAACTCGCTCCCTTCAGGCCTTGATACGGTAACAGGTCGCATCTGGTCTGTTCCTTCAAAAACGAAACTGATATCACACTTAAAAAGGCAAGTGTCTTCCTCGGGAGATTAATAAAAATAAATTGGGAGATGTATGTGAGACAAGCGATAAAGATTTATAAATTGCATGATATTTCTTAAAACATTACAATTTTAGTGAAGGACCACGGAAAGTTTTCAGTAAATACTTTCCTTATTCTAATTAATATCGCTCGTTAAAAAAAATATAATATTGTATTAAATGTAGCGACATTTAACAGTATAATGAATGATTTTACATTCTTGTTCACATTCGAGTTCGTAAGCACGTATCTTTAAAATATGGACTATTCCACGAATCAGAGTAGGTGACTATGCTCAGTTTTACTGAAAGCATTATTTGTATACTAACAAACTTAAAGTATGTTCAAAAGAAATTAAAATGGTTTTATTCTTGACTTGTCATTTTATTCATATACCTTTCTGGTTAATTCAAGTCATTAAAACTTCTTTACAATAATATCTAATAAATGCAATCCAAAAGTTACATTTATGTGTGTGTTTTAAATAATTTCTCTAAATAAAAATATGAGCGGTATTAATTTGAAAACTTAAGAATTGATTAAATAGCCTTACAATTATAGGTCCATTTGGAGATAGAAATCAGTTTCTTATAATTTATGAGTCCTACATTGAGACGTTATACCAAACAAGATCTAAATTTCGGTAGGTTAATAAAACTATGTTTCGTTATTTAGGGGTCAGACCTGACTAATTATGTGACTGAAGTTTAGCTCTGGTTATTGATCGAATATGATAGTCCATATTTCTTTAAAGACACAATATTTATGCAAAAATACCAACAATACTATGGTTATGATCAATTTTGAAGTGTTCTACATAGAGTTTGAACGCTCCGGCAGTTTTAAATGTTTCCTCATGCCAAGACATTAATTCTTTCGAATAACAAGCATTTTAATATTTTCAGTTCACGATATGCATACGATTCGGAAAACACAACACCACTGATGTGAAAGTGAACAAATTCAAGTATTTTTGGGCACACGAATAATGTACAGTTGAGTAAATACGTAATAATTGCAATAACATTTCACGGGCATTCAGCAAATTGCATAGCCGAAGCAGACTTCTGAGGAAATCAGTTAATAACTAAAAAGTTTTCAAAAACTGTTAACAGCATAATGGCATAAAATTTCCTGTTGTACACGGTAATATGTTACAACCTATAAATTAATCCACCCACTTGTTTTTTAAACAAAATCAGTTTCACCCCTAATAAAGTAGAATTATCAGCACAATTTTGTTATGTATTGCTTATGAGACACAGTAATAAGTGAGTAGCGTAGTAAAAGTGAAAGTCATTTTCTACAGACCAGGAAAAGCATTCCCGCTCAAAATAAGTTCGATATGGCTGTTTCGGCATTCACAGCTGACTAGATGATTTTCATTGCCTACTATGTTTTTTTTGTTGTTTACGGCCCGAAGGTCGGCATTCCATCCATTCTCCCGCACTACAACTGTACTCGGGTGAGTAAGGCAGTGCACGGCATTTTCTCCTTTTCTATGTTTGGAGCTTGACTTTTTTTTGTGCTGTACACGGTATTCTACCGTTTTTCTCAGCAAAACCTGCCCAACTCAACAATCACAAGTATTCTGACTCAGATTTCATTGAGCCTTTACCCGAAAACTCATTCATGGGTCATCGGATAGCCCTTCTCGTCACTTGTCGTACTCTTCAAGTCTTTTGCCAATTATTGTGGCGAAATCTTGACATAACTTACGAAGAGCATTATCTTTCATAACATTCTCCGATCTCATGTCATGGACCTTCCGTTCTGCAATCTCTTGGAGACAATCCCTTATAACTTCTGTCTTCAGACAGTTTGTGATGACATAATTCATTGTGTCATCAACACCACAAACTTCACACAGCGGAGATTGCACCAATCGGAATCCATGAAGTTTGCTTTAAAGTTGTTATGTCCCTTAAATAGCTGTGCACTATAGTGATTCATGGTAATTCACTGGGGCTGTATTGTTTCCTCCACATCTGGTAGCTATTCAAAAGTGACTCTTCCTTTTTCTGATCTTGACCATCTGTCTTGCAAATCCCTTGTTACTTCAGTCAGAAGGTCTTGTTTCTCTTCCTTACTTAGTCTTCCATTTCGTGCTCTCTCCGCCATGATCCTACGTACTTCTACTAGTAAGTCAACTAGCAGCAGTCTTGCCAATAATGGAAGTGACTTATTGGACACTTCTCTGAGCACTAACAAGTTTACTTTTGGGCCTAACGAATGCTTTCCTGTTATACCACATAACAGCACCATATGCGATAATAGCTTCAAACATTGCTCTACATATTGTCTTCAAAGTGTTGAAGCTCAATCCCCAAATATTATTTCCAATACTTTTCAATTGTTAAAACACAGCAATTGCCTTTCTAGAAACACAATCAATATGTTTCAATTAACTGCTATTTTTCATTCAGGNAATTGTTAAAACACAGCAATTGCCTTTCTAGAAACACAATCAATATGTTTCAATTAACTGCTATTTTTCATTCAGGATGACTCCCAGATATGACATCTCCCTCGCATACTTACAGGTTCACCTCCAAAGCGCATTGTATGTGACCAGCTTAATTTTCCTTTCAACAACAGGGTCTTCGTTTTTGCAATGGAGAACTTTAACTTAACGTTTTCCCATATTGCTTGACCTTCTCCATGATATCCGCAGCCTTTAGCTCCTGTTCTCTTCGGGATATTCTAGATATTAGGATTAATCCATCATCTGCATAATCAAATACTGTGCAGCTTGGCAGGATTACCAACTTCAAAAATCCGTCGGAAATAATGTTCCTTAGAATCGGTCATATGACCGATCCCTGGGGGGCAACCCCTCATTATCTTCTTCTTGACCTGTACAGTCTTAGATGTATAAAGACTCCACCTGTCCTGAAAGTAATCTATGATTACTTTATAGATGTTAGCAGGACATCCCTTTATCTTAAGCTGGTGAATTACCTCCGGCCACCATGCATTGTCAAAATAAATTAAAATGGTTTTATTCTTGACTTGTCATTTTATTCATATACCTTTCTGGTTAATTCAAGTCATTAAAACTTCTTTACAATAATATCTAATAAATGCAATCCAAAAGTTACATTTATGTGTGTGTTTTAAATAATTTCTCTAAATAAAAATATGAGCGGTATTAATTTGAAAACTTAAGAATTGATTAAATAGCCTTACAATTATAGGTCCATTTGGAGATAGAAATCAGTTTCTTATAATTTATGAGTCCTACATTGAGACGTTATACCAAACAAGATCTAAATTTGGGNTGGAGATAGAAATCAGTTTCTTATAATTTATGAGTCCTACATTGAGACGTTATACCAAACAAGATCTAAATTTGGGTATGTTAATAAAACTATGTTTCGTTATTTAGGGGTCAGACCTGACTAATTATGTGACTGAAGTTTAGCTCTGGTTATTGATCGAATATGATAGTCCATATTTCTTTAAAGACACAATATTTATGCAAAAATACCAACAATACTATGGTTATGATCAATTTTGAAGTGTTCTACATAGAGTTTGAACGCTCCGGCAGTTTTAAATGTTTCCTCATGCCAAGACATTAATTCTTTCGAATAACAAGCATTTTAATATTTTCAGTTCACGATATGCATACGATTCGGAAAACACAACACCACTGATGTGAAAGTGAACAAATTCAAGTATTTTTGGGCACACGAATAATGTACAGTTGAGTAAATACGTAATAATTGCAATAACATTTCACGGGCATTCAGCAAATTGCATAGCCGAAGCAGACTTCTGAGGAAATCAGTTAATNTAATAATTGCAATAACATTTCACGGGCATTCAGCAAATTGCATAGCCGAAGCAGACTTCTGAGGAAATCAGTTAATAACTAAAAAGTTTTCAAAAACTGTTAACAGCATAATGGCATAAAATTTCCTGTTGTACACGGTAATATGTTACAACCTATAAATTAATCCACCCACTTGTTTTTTAAACAAAATCAGTTTCACCCCTAATAAAGTAGAATTATCAGCACAATTTTGTTATGTATTGCTTATGAGACACAGTAATAAGTGAGTAGCGTAGTAAAAGTGAAAGTCATTTTCTACAGACCAGGAAAAGCATTCCCGCTCAAAATAAGTTCGATATGGCTGTTTCGGCATTCACAGCTGACTAGATGATTTTCATTGCCTACTATGTTTTTTTTGTTGTTTACGGCCCGAAGGTCGGCATTCCATCCATTCTCCCGCACTACAACTGTACTCGGGTGAGTAAGGCAGTGCACGGCATTTTCTCCTTTTCTATGTTTGGAGCTTGACTTTTTTTTGTGCTGTACACGGTATTCTACCGTTTTTCTCAGCAAAACCTGCCCAACTCAACAATCACAAGTATTCTGACTCAGATTTCATTGAGCCTTTACCCGAAAACTCATTCATGGGTCATCGGATAGCCCTTCTCGTCACTTGTCGTACTCTTCAAGTCTTTTGCCAATTATTGTGGCGAAATCTTGCCATAACTTACGAAGAGCATTATCTTTCATAACATTCTCCGATCTCATGTCATGGACCTTCCGTTCTGCAATCTCTTGGAGACAATCCCTTATAACTTCTGTCTTCAGACAGTTTGTGATGACATAATTCATTGTGTCATCAACACCACAAACTTCACACAGCGGAGATTGCACCAATCGGAATCCATGAAGTTTGCTTTAAAGTTGTTATGTCCCTTAAATAGCTGTGCACTATAGTGATTCATGGTAATTCACTGGGGCTGTATTGTTTCCTCCACATCTGGTAGCTATTCAAAAGTGACTCTTCCTTTTTCTGATCTTGACCATCTGTCTTGCAAATCCCTTGTTACTTCAGTCAGAAGGTCTTGTTTCTCTTCCTTACTTAGTCTTCCATTTCGTGCTCTCTCCGCCATGATCCTACGTACTTCTACTAGTAAGTCAACTAGCAGCAGTCTTGCCAATAATGGAAGTGACTTATTGGACACTTCTCTGAGCACTAACAAGTTTACTTTTGGGCCTAACGAATGCTTTCCTGTTATACCACATAACAGCACCATATGCGATAATAGCTTCAAACATTGCTCTACATATTGTCTTCAAAGTGTTGAAGCTCAATCCCCAAATATTATTTCCAATACTTTTCAATTGTTAAAACACAGCAATTGCCTTTCTAGAAACACAATCAATATGTTTCAAATAACTGCTATTTTTCATTCAGGATGACTCCCAGATATGACATCTCCCTCGCATACTTACAGGTTCACCTCCAAAGCGCATTGTATGTGACCAGCTTAATTTTCCTTTCAACAACAGGGTCTTCGTTTTTGCAATGGAGAACTTTAACTTAACGTTTTCCCATATTGCTTGACCTTCTCCATGATATCCGCAGCCTTTAGCTCCTGTTCTCTTCGGGATATTCTAGATATTAGGATTAATCCATCATCTGCATAATCAAATACTGTGCAGCTTGGCAGGATTACCAACTTCAAAAATCCGTCGGAAATAATGTTCCTTAGAATCGGTCATATGACCGATCCCTGGGGGGCAACCCCTCATTATCTTCTTCTTGACCTGTACAGTCTTAGATGTATAAAGACTCCACCTGTCCTGAAAGTAATCTAAGATTACTTTATAGATGTTAGCAGGACATCCCTTTATCTTAAGCTGGTGAATTACCTCCGGCCACCATGCATTGTCAAAAGCACCTGTGAGGTCAAGAAATATGTCATATATATTTGTCACTACTGTCACTTTATACTTCTTGACATCATACAGTCAAAATTTGTGCCTTTCCCATTCCGAAACCCATACTGCCTTTCATGTAACTTCCTTTTACTTCCACAACTCCAACTAATCTTCTGTTTATGAGCTTTTCATAAACTTTGCCCATGACCAGAAGCAATAGTAATGGTCGGTGAGACTTAGGATCATCAAGTTCTTTTCCATTCCCTTTGTACAAGATCCTTAACAGTCCCACCATCCATGAGGAATGAAACACTCCATCCTTGATACAGTCATACACAATCTTCATGAAAACTTTTATTATCCTTGAGAAAGTTCTCTTTAATATTTATGCTCCTATCTTATTAATACCAGGAGCCTTCCCAATTATCATATTATATACCACAGCTGTCAAATCTTCCATATCAAAGTCTGGTGTATCCTGCTCTTTTGGACATACACATA
This sequence comes from Clitarchus hookeri, assembly GCA_002778355.1. Classification (NCBI taxonomy): domain Eukaryota; kingdom Metazoa; phylum Arthropoda; class Insecta; order Phasmatodea; family Phasmatidae; genus Clitarchus; species Clitarchus hookeri. Next base: position 2,135 of record NQII01014180.1, on the reverse strand, counting down.
ACCCATCTTATGGCAGAGTGCTCCTGTCCCTCGCCAGTCTCGGAGTCATCTGGCAGAAGAGTATAAAGCAGAAACTTATTAGAACCACAGAGGTCGGTGCAAGTTTCTCCGTTAATCTTTATACATGGTTGAGGTGTCGTTCTTTTCACCTTTCATGCGACAAACTTGTAGACTATTCCAAACGGACATTCGTTGCCCACCTTGGTAACAAACTCCATCCAAGGCCTCGTCTTCTGTCTCCGCACCTTATTGAAGTACCACTGCTTCTTTACAAGCTTGTAGGTTATTCCAAACGGATATTCGTTACCCACCTTTGTAACAAACTCTATCCAACACACCATCTTTTTTTCTCCGCGCCTGATTGAAGTTGCACTGCTTCTTTATTTTATAGTGTCGCGCAAAGACTCCCCTTTCTTCTCCCCTTAGTTGATGCACTCCTTCTTAACTTCATTAGTTCTTTCCTTTCTTGCTCCAATTCCAGGTCCCACTAAGAAAGGGTTGGGAGCCCATGCTTTGTCTTTTTGAGGGTATTTTCACACGCACCCTTAATAACTCTGGAAAGTTCATAAACTCTCTCTCCCATGTTGCCATTGCCCCATTAATCTGCAGTTTCTCCAATAAGACTTAGTCAAATCTTGCCCAGTCTGCATTCTTGTGTGTATATCTTGTTTCCACCTCGACCGCATCCATATAGGTAATGTCTTCATCAGTTGATATATCGAAGATTATCAGCATATGATCGCTTTCACTTTCCTATGCGACTACACAATTCCTGATGTAACCTCTGGCTTTCCCATTATATAATGTTACATGAATGTATGTCTTACTCCTATGGACTTGTGCGACATATGTTGGCAATTAACATACACATTTTCTATTTCCAGATCATTAGCCAATATGAACTGACTTATTAATTCTCCTGATTCATCTGTAACAGGAGAATGCCAGAGTTCCAACTTGGCATATGTGTCTGCTCCGATCACCAATGGCCCATTCCTGAGAACATCTGTTATTACTTCCCATCTGTTAAAATGTTCTTGTGTAACAGAAATTATGAGGACAATACCCTGATCATAAGGGGTCCTTTAATGACTTGGCCTACTTTTCCTACTTTGTTATTTTTCTCGCTTCTTACTCCCATTCCTGCGTATTTGTGGCCCGGTAATCACGTCTCACTGGCGCTCCGGTTACTGTTATCACTGGCGTGGTTGTTCACCTGACTGCCTGACCTTTTATCTCCATGTCATTATCCACCATTCAGTGGAATAGTGACCTACTGCTTCGCTAATCTCCCTTCGCTTTCTCGGCTTTCGTCTCCTCGTCTCCTTTTCCACTCCCATCCTCTCCTCGCTAATCTCTCGTCGCCTCTTCGCTCTCTCCTTCTCGTTTGCTATCGGCCTCCATTCGCTCTTGCTCTCGCATTCTCTTTCGTCCGCATTCCCGCTCCCTTCCGCTCCTCGCTAATCTCCCTTCGACTCTTCGCCCCTCCTCTTCGTTCGCACATGCTCTCTCGTCTATCTCGTTCTCTCATTCGCTATCACCACGTTATTGTCCACCATCTGGTGGACTAGTGACCTACTTTTCTGCTAATTCCCCTTTGCCTCTTCGCTTGCTTCTCTTCTCGTACTCGCTAATCCCTAGTTTGCCAGCCTAGTACAATTTTGACTCTTCTCGGGCGAATGTTGAGCACCACTGGGTTTTAGACTCCCCGAAGTCGTTTTAATCCTGACTAGCTTGGTAAGGGGGGAGACCCTTTCCCCTTCTTAGGGTAATGTCTGGTTCTTTTCTTCTGTCTACACAGAATTCACTTCGCCGTACATATTTGGCTGCCAATTTAACTTTATGCTATTCCCCAACTGTGGGATACAGGATGGTTCATAGGGCCGGCGTTACCTCTCTGGTGCAGACTATGGGCACCTTGGATGTTGAATAAGGGTAGTAAANAGGATGGTTCATAGGGCCGGCGTTACCTCTCTGGTGCAGACTATGGGCACCTTGGATGTTGAATAAGGGTAGTAAATAATAACTGTAGTCACTGGGTGTTACAATTTACTACTTAATTATATTGTCTCAAATGCATATACAACTCTGAGATGGTACCTTGCGAGTTGGACACCTTAAGGGCAGATTACAGT
>NQII01014179.1:0-10687 GCA_002778355.1 Clitarchus hookeri | reverse complement strand
TTCCCACATGGCACTGTTTACAAAACGTTTGACAGGTGTCACATGGCAATGTTTTGTTTACATACTGCGGAAGGATACATAATCGGCTCCCTGAAAGTAGATATTTAGCAGGGTTTCAGAAAATCTTGAAGTTACCGTGAATACATTATAGCAGCAGGACTCCTAGCAAAGGGAGTAAAACCTGTATATCTAATACTCGTTTGCACGTTGGTACAGCTACGGTTTTGCAATAGATATCCAACATATTCTTTTTTTTTTTTACATTTACATTACTGTCACGAAAGAGATTTATATAAAAATAAAATCTTAATTAACTTATGCAAGAAAAAGTTGGATGAACATCGCGTTTTATGCGCATGGAATCATTCCGCAGAATATCCTCCAGGAATTAGCTGAAGATAACTTATAAATATTAGTCAGGCCTAATAAAACAAATATACTCAAATTATATATACTTGTATTGACGTAACTACGCAAATATTTGCCAATAAAATAACTTAGCCCATGAAAGAACATGTTAAAGAGTTATCTCATATAGCCGCTAGATATAGGTCTAGCATTAATTGATAATATATTTAAGAAACTTTTATATTTTCATTGCTTTATCGTAACTTTATTCACGAAAGAACAGTAAAACGCCTTACCTTACCGTAACAAATGATAAAATGCCAATTAAAAAGCAACACTAAAAGAATTTATATTTTTCGGTTGTAAATATACCATTACAAAATTTTTGCTAATACTCCGGCTATGGATGTAAACTATAAAATATTTTTAATTAATGTTTGCATGTCTAAAACAAATTCATTACGTGTTGATTCACAGTACTAACTACGTTTCACGACTGCAGCTTTTCTTGCAAAATTGATTTCGTTGTGTATTTATGTTACAGCAGTTTCTTATAATATATCACCTGATATTCTTAGCAATTCTATCAGTTTTCATCTACCAACTTAACTTTGTTTACACAATTTTTTTATAGATATGTAAACGCCTTGATAACTTGATATTTGGTAATAATTATACTTTCCTTTGTTAATTACATTTATATTAAACAACGCGCGAGTATATTTTCAAGTTTCCTACATCATACAAAGGATTATAGACAAATCTGAAGAGAAATGGCGATTCCGGCAGCTACCTAGCTGTCGGATTCATTTGGACACCTCATGGATCGATTCTGGTATACAATTCCGCTACCGAGTGTTCAAACATTGGCTCTAGGCATTCCGATAGCGGAATGACGTCTTTCTTCTAGAGAAATAATTTCGATAGTTTTAATAATTTGGCCCCAGGTTGAGTTAAACCGTGGTCCGAAACTATTATAGCAATAAATGACGCACGGGCGGCCCCAAGACTCGGGGGAGCACTGCATCGCAGTGACGTCACGTGCCACCCTCCGGAGTACCGTTACTCGAAACAGGTGAGACGGCCCAATCTTCTCCTCTCGAGGTGTTGAGTTAGCAGTTCTCTGCCTATGTGTATGACAACACACATGCCGGTAGATAGACACATTGGAAAAGCCAATAATACATTTTTGTAAACCTTTCATATTGATTACGTAGGTTGGGGGCATTTAAGATTCGCTATTTTCACTTGTTATAAAATTATGGCAGTATAATTTTATAATGAAACTTGTATTGACAGTGTTTATTTCCGGGAAATTGACCTAGAATTCCGTTATTTTTCACGATGTTAGTGCATGATGTTTGCACTAAATATCTTGTTCCGTAATTATATAATGTTAGCATATTTTTTTTTGGATTTAGAAATGTAGTGAACATGTTTTCAAAAAACATCGGCCGGGTTATCTCGTATAATCATCTGCTGATACAGTAGTACTTCTAACGTCTTGTTAATACGTATTTTGGTAATATTTTGATATGCATTTTACATAAAAATTTTCCGCAACATATTTTGTAGCAACGAATGATTTTATTTGATGGACTGAATAAGTGACGATAGCGCCCCCACCGGACAAAATCGTGAACAAAAAAAATTCAGTAATGTAACCTGCAAGTGTTACACTTTAAATTGCTAGGGACATTTCACGAGGAACCTATGTTACTTGTGTTAGCTTGAACGTACACATATAAACTGCCATATTTTAAATCTCTAAATGTAAGAGTAAAATAGCATTATAATAAGGTACTGAAAAATTTATCACAACAAACTTCTGGAGCTTTTTGTATTGCATTTAGTGTACGTAACATTTTGTTTTTCTCTGTGCACTATAAATTTAAATTTTATATTGGGGTTTAACAGTGTGTAAGTAAGACAAGGCTGCTGCCTCAACTTCGCTACCAAACAAAAGACTCATAAATAAATAGTATTCCTCGAAATTTTTCCTTACCTCTTATTTTAAAAAGTAATTTCTTTTCCCCGGGCATAGTAATGACTAATGTAATGGTTCATAATTTACAATGCACATATTTGGTGAAGTGCAAATAGAGCTGTTATACCTATAAAAATACGTAAGACTTGAAAATAAAATTTTTATTAAGAAGAAACAAGTAACAGGTATGTTAACATAGTTGTTCAGTAAGTTACTTTTACGTTATATGAAAAGCAGGTTGTTATTTACGTAAACGGTTTAAAAAACAAGTAGCCTTACAAAACTGTTGTGGACAGTAAATTAAAAAATTTACTTAAATCAGGCGACTCTTATAAATCAACTAAGTTACGTTTCCACTGCATAGCGAAAACGGCATTTTTTTTGTTTCCACATTTTTCAAAAGTTTTAAATGGAATTTGGAAAGACTTTGTGGAAGGCTTTGGTAAGTAATTCGTGCTCGAGAACGCTGTTCTTCAGTTATGTAACGCGCGGGAAGAAGCAGTATTTTCATATCATGTTAATTCATGTTAACTCTTCTTGAAGAGTTAGTCTTATGTGATATGTGTATTCTTATGTGTGCTTTTATGTTTGTCAGGTGTGCGCGATACCAGTATTTACCTACACGGACTTATATTTGCATCTAAGCGTACGTATACCATGTATGCATGTATGTTTCCAGCCAACAACATTTATGAACTGCGTTGCCCTTGACTGGTCCTTCGTTTTGTTGCAGTTTTATTATTAGCTCGTAGTTTCTCACGGTGTATCTACAAAATAGTACTCTAATTGGGAAAATAAACCCAAACTCAAAATTTTGAAGTTTAGCGTGTCCTAAAATGAAACCAGCAAAATTTTTTTTTTTTTTTGTTTCTTCTTCACATCAATTATTTATTTTCTATGAAGACATAACTCTGCAATGATGTATTTCTGCAGCAACAATTTTCAATTTAATTACTTGAAAACAGTCTGGGGAAATAATTCCCATGACCTTTTCGCAATTTAGTTTTGTAGGAAAATATTTCCCACCCCATACACATAAAACGAAATTTCACCGAATATGTCTTCAAAGAGCCAAACATTTTCACTTGAGGTGACATGTCTTGAAGCATGTAATTGCACTAAGAGTTATATGGCACTAACCACAGCAAACTTACAAACTCTTGGTAATTTGTCATGTTTGGCAGTCCAACATAACTTACATCTTCTGAAATATGTTCCACTCTCAAAGCATAAGAATATATACGTATATGTATATATAATGATTCACAGCACCTGCATCACCCCCTTTTCTCGGAAAAAACACGACACCGGGGGTTCGCGAAAAAAGAGTGTCATAACTACACCCTATATGAAGTATCGATTGGTAGTAATCCCATTCTCCCCAATATACCGGAGGTAGGGGTATGGAGGGTGAGCTTTGAAATTGCAAATGGGAATGTGGGTCGTATAAGGTATCGTTGGATAGATCGTCTAGAAGGAAACAACATTTACTATGACATTCTTTTTCTGACGTGCATAGTTTACGCACAATGAAAATTGATCGCAAACATAGTTAACTTACTACAATCAAAAGGAAATCCAAGAATCATGTTGTTTTTCTGGCGTGCATACCTAGTGTACGTACAATCAAAAGGACGTCGGGTGCACTGTAAATACCGGTTACCGGTACGGTGTAAGAGAACTACTGTGAAATGGGAACTGGGAACACTCATTCGCCCACATCACTCATATATGGACATGTATAAATATAACAAATTTAAACATAAAACTTAATGATCAATATTTGTGTAAGAATAGTTTAAATTATACACGTCAATGTCAGCTGCTAGACAATGAATATAACGCACACAGAAGGATGCATCGGCCATTGTAGTGTTTGGGCATGACGGAGGCAGTCCTGGGTGACCCTTGCCATGTGCGGGTGGGCGTTATCCTGCTGGAATATCACACCTGGAATCCTAGAGCTAGAAATGGAAGCAGATGGAGGCGTAGGATCTCATCCACAGACCACTGGGCCGTCAATGTTCCACGTAACACGACTAGAGCGGATCGGCTATCGTAGGCTATGGCTCCCCAGATCATAATGCCTGCTAGAAGGGAATTGAGCCGCTCGTCAGCGAGATTGGGATTGTGGCATTCACCGGGGACCCTCCACACCCGCGCGCGATGATCATCAGTCCCCATTACGAAACGGCACTCATCGCTTAACACCACACACCGCCAGTCCTGCAGTGTATTTGTGTACNATCATCAGTCCCCATTACGAAACGGCACTCATCGCTTAACACCACACACCGCCAGTCCTGCAGTGTATTTGTGTACTGATAATGAACAAAAGACACTGATATCTTTAAAATAACGACAACATAAAATTTTAGTACGTATTTTTATGTGAGACGTTTTAATAATACAGTAGTGGTATAACAGAAACATTCTGTGAGATGAACATTGGCAGATAGATGTGCAAGAGGACTGGGAAAGCAAAGGGCGTCTGAATTTTAAATACTCTAGAAAACTTATGCAATCCATTGTAATGATTTAACTTAAGATCTGATTCCGGNAGGGCGTCTGAATTTTAAATACTCTAGAAAACTTATGCAATCCATTGTAATGATTTAACTTAAGATCTGATTCCGGAAATTTTAATTTTTAGAGTTTTAATATGAAAATGGGGGAATCTAAAAAATTTTAAAAGCAGGAAAAATTTTACAACTTTGAAGAAATTCAGGGACTTTCGGGCGATTTATGACCGGAAAATAANCATTTTAAAAGCAGGAAAAATTTTACAACTTTGAAGAAATTCAGGGACTTTCGGGCGATTTATGACCGGAAAATAATACCGCTTGGTAAAACCCTGATCAAAGTAAAGGTGAAAATTATCCAAGTTGGCNGGCGATTTATGACCGGAAAATAATACCGCTTGGTAAAACCCTGATCAAAGTAAAGGTGAAAATTATCCAAGTTGGCGAAATTCAAGGCTGTCGCGCACGGGTTGTACTGCTGCACATCCTGAATCCTGTTTCCGTACAATCTACAGAAGCAGAGTTCATCCAGTTCCTGGAACGTATTCCGTTTCCTGCGTCAATCACAATATGCCACGCGAGTTACTCAGTTTCTCATTCCCAACGCATTACACATCTTACCTCGATCTGTTTCTGGAAATTCCAGCACATCAACTGAACGAAATGTGGAGATGAATACGTCATGCAGTGATGTCACATTGCTGAAAACCCGCCCTTTTTTTTTNCATCAACTGAACGAAATGTGGAGATGAATACGTCATGCAGTGATGTCACATTGCTGAAAACCCGCCCTTTTTTTTTATGTTTTTGAGTTAATTCCATTTTCGATCTTACTTAACTGTACTTAAATTTGCGCTGTACTTTGGCATTCTGTGAATAAATATTAATCAAAGAATGTTGGCGAAGTAAAATGAATTTAAACGTAAAATATCCAGAACTAGCATGTAAACTTATATTGTAAATGTGTGCATAATTACACATTGGTTTACGAGTTAAAATATTACTTCATAAATTTTTGCAGAGAGATATTTTGCGTCCCTGTAAGGAAATATATTTTAACCGAATTTGCTGTTTTTCGTATGAGACGCCGAATCATTTCTAGTTTTCCTATGCTATTTATATTTTAAGTAGGTTGGAACAGGCCAGGAGGGCTACACCGTGATGGTGACGTCGATAATTATATTGTTGATGATGATTATTTTGTATGTTGGAAAGGTACAGAATCGGCCAAAAATACATCGCACTAAATCAGGGATTGACAAAGACTAAAGATCTTTGTGAGAGTTGAATGTCTTTACGAACGTATTTAAGATCATCCTGCATTTTGGGAGGCTTCTCGTTAAAATCTCCAGAAACATCAGGTGTAATCAACACAAGTAGTGCCATTTAACCCACATTAGCGCAAAATTTTATGTCGAAGGCTGTTATAGGATAGCTGAGGTCTTGAAGTAATGCACATTTAGTCTCCATTCCTTAATAATTGTCCTATATGGTCCAGCAACAATAATCGTTGAGTCCTAGACGGTAGAAGAATCCGTAATGTTACAAAAGTAAATTCAGCAATTAAGTGTTTGTCAAAACTTAAACCAAATCGTTCCGTTCCCCATCTACATAAATAGAGCTAGAACAAGTACCTGTTCGGATGTTCAACGTTACGTTGCTTGAAAGGATCATAGTGTGCATCTTCTGGGCCAAACTGCAAGGTATTTTCCAGTTTCGTGCTGAAAACAGAATAAAAACATGACTCAGGAAATTTTAAACTTTGACACTAGCAGGGACTGAACATCTTGGTCACACAAAATTACAATACAAGATTTTGACAAAATTTGTTGGATAACTAAATACGTTTTAGACTAACAATATTCGGTGGCTCCTGGTTTAGACGAAGTGAGGCCAGGTAGGTGGGCACTTCGTGAAATTTAGTTGGGTACAATCTCACTCCAATGATATTATCTCTCTGGTTTCTCCAAAAAATTGTAATGAATGCGATCCAGGTAGAGATAGAATATCTAGTTGCTAGAAATCAAGACATAAATATTGTATAAAACAAGATAATATCGATTATATTTGGGAAGATGAGACACATAAAATATTGAATCACTGTTTGCAGGCACTACTTGATTGCCATTCAGTAAACAAATCTGGCAGGATTCGCATAAATTGCAATGCACTGGTTTTATTTTTTTCAGATTTGATTTTCCTCTTCATATTATTGATTGATGAACTAAAACTTCCACTGTTACTTGACTCACGCACTGTGGTTTTACTGTCAAAATTTTCAATGTTTGGGCTTAGAGGGGACCCGGAAAAGGAGCCGAGGCGCCAACTGGTGGCCATGTTATTATGTCACCAAACGACCATATTATATCCAGGTGACCTTTATATTTGACCTTGACCCGGTGACCTTTGACCTCGAAAACCCAAAAATTCTATATAATTTAAAAATGTTCCCTAAAATTTATAAAAATTTTATTAGAAATGTATTTAAATAAAAAATTATTACAAATTTATTTAAATAAAAAATTAAAAACATTACTATTAAAAACTTATTATAAATTACATTTAAAAAAGTTAATATTAAAATGTATTTTAAAAACTTACATTTCCTTAGGTCCCCTTAGCACCACGTCCAGCAGACGACTGGTCACCCAACAATGTTTCTCATTGGTTAATTAGTCGGTTGCCCTCCACCTCCCTTACAATCAATCACATTGTCTTATCATTCCCCCCTCCCCGTCAATCAACACACTTCACCATTCATTCCGTCGAATGAAGCCATCTTGGTTTTTTCGTTGGTCATTTGTTTATACATTGCTAAAGGCCACCATCTTGGATTTCATGTTTTCATTTTCAACTCCTATGTGTTTTACGTAAGTCGGATACTTATTTTTAAAATGGCGGCCGTATGAACATTTTGATTATTATTCTATACCCACGGAACCGTGTAACCAAGGAACGAGAAGGAGGGGATCATACAATTTTGAAATATTGCACATGTACTAGTGAATTTTATCGGAAAATTTAGCCAAATAACACAGTATGTTGTAAATAAACCTTAGAATGAAATAAAACTTTATCAGTGCTTGAAGAAAAACGTGTTATACATTAAATAATATCTGGAAAAATTAGTTTCAGGACCCATATTCGTGCATTAAATGTTGTTTAATATAAGATACTACAGGAATTATTAAAGCCATTCAGCTTAACTTTCTTTTTATCGTTGATAAAGTGGGTACTCATATGCGCAGATGTATCGACTCTTTAGAGTTTAAATGTGTGCTTCTCAGCCATTAAATATCGACACAATGAATAAAAACATTTTTGTAGGCAATTGTATTTTCTTCATTTACGCCCCACACAATTCCCCATGTAGAAAAATGTATGGTAGCTGTTTGTTAAAAACTAGATTAAATACTTTGATCGGCAGCCATTTTTCAATGAGAGACATTGTAAAACTAANTATCGACTCTTTAGAGTTTAAATGTGTGCTTCTCAGCCATTAAATATCGACACAATGAATAAAAACATTTTTGTAGACAATTGTATTTTCTTCATTTACACCCCACACAATTCCCCATGTAGAAAAATGTATAGTAGCTGTTTGTTAAAAACTAGATTAAATACTTTGATCGGCAGCCATTTTTCAATGAGAGACATTGTAAAACTAANAGTAGCTGTTTGTTAAAAACTAGATTAAATACTTTGATCGGCAGCCATTTTTCAATGAGAGACATTGTAAAACTAAGAGGCTCGAGAGCATTTCGCTTGTTTTCTGGCAGCTTTGACAAGTTCAAGTGACAGATTAAAAAAATTTACAAGGTAGTTCACTTACCCGTCCAAAATGTGTATATTTTCTTCGCTTTATACTATACATTTTACAAAGTACGGCCCTCTAAGAAAATGGAGAGTGGGGGTGAAGGAACTGTCTGTCGCCTTCTACGATACTGTAGCCCAAACATAATGATNCCTCTAAGAAAATGGAGAGTGGGGGTGAAGGAACTGTCTGTCGCCTTCTACGATACTGTAGCCCAAACATAATGATGTGCGTTTGTTTCGCTGCTGCGTGCATCTCCAACCTGAACCACCACCTCCTCGCTCGCTTAACACAGCAGTTATGCGCAGTGGAAATCGGTATATTTGTTTATTAACATGGCTGTACTGGGTAATCCCACGGCCATTTTCACGCTTTCGGGCGCTGTAAGTGAAGTTAAAACATTTTTTAACATGCATAGCAGCCCGAANATCCCACGGCCATTTTCACGCTTTCGGGCGCTGTAAGTGAAGTTAAAACATTTTTTAACATGCATAGCAGCCCGAAATTCCAACCAGGTCACCTTGCACTGTCTGCGTTCAAACATTTGACATAACATGGCATTACAGCATTTGACGTGGATGGAAGTAGGGCCTCTGCTTCTAAATAGCGGTATTAAAGGAAGCAAGATCTTGCATTTCTTGCTGACTTAACGAAGCACTAAAATACAAGACAAAAATAATTAATACGGAGCTTCACGTTTCTCTTGTCGCTTTTACAAAAATAAAAGAAATGTTAGTCCTTTTGGAATACCAACTCGCCAAGAAAAGAGATGTGTATTTTTAAAAATTTTAATCGCTTATAGGAGCTGTGGTGTTNTTTTGGAATACCAACTCGCCAAGAAAAGAGATGTGTATTTTTAAAAATTTTAATCGCTTATAGGAGCTGTGGTGTTTTAACTGTGAGACTACTCGCATCGCACCACGACAAACCGAGGTCAAACCCGGATTTTCGTGTGTAGGGAACATGGTGGGCGTTGCTGTTGGCCGGTGGGTTTAAAAAAACACGCATTGTGTCGGGGTACTCCCGATACTCAGTTTTCCGTCGCTGCTACATCTCTACCACTCTTCACCACTATCAGCCCTGAACACCTTAGTTGTTAAGCGCCGCATACGTCTCTCTTATATCACTGGTGTTAACTTAAGACTGTGTTTCACCTACATACAGTAACATATGCTTCGTGACCCATGTATCNTGTGTTTCACCTACATACAGTAACATATGCTTCGTGACCCATGTATCGGTGATTCACTCCTCCATCCCTCTAGAAGAGCGGTCTTTGAGCAGACTTTGTATAAACACACTCGTAAGGGTGAGTCTCCCCGCTTTATATGTATATACATCACTAGCCAACCTTACCTATGGCGACTGAGGAAACAGTGCTGTCTAGTGGACGAGAAGAAAAACTAACATGGCAGCCACAAGTGGCACACTCTGGTGGACAATAACAGAAACAAACATGACGGATATAACTGGCGCACACTGGCAGTTATCAAACAAGATTAACGGCATCAGCACACTCTAGAGGCCGTAAACAAAGATGGTGAATCAGACGAGTACAGCACCATAATGACAGCTCATGTAAACATTACAATAGAGCAGAAAAAAAATGACCACTAGAGATATGAAACAAAATGGTGACAGAAAACAATATGGGCGAAAATCCAACTTTAAGGACATGTACGATGGCCGCCATATTAAGGCCACCATGACATCGTCATATTTGGCGCCACCACTGGGACGGTGGCGCCGCCGCGCGCATCGTTTTTGGATTCGCTCCTCTGTAAGGCGGCCTGCGCTCTGTGTAGTTGAAAACCAAAAGAGTTTTCAGTGGTTTTTTTTTGTCTTTTATATACGAGGAGCATAATTCAGGGTCCATGTTAAGTGGTTGATTTTGTAAAGCTGTTGTAAGACTTGAGGATGCGTCCCATGCAGTACCAAATAGAAGGTATTGGGATAAACCTGTGCGTATGCAATACAATATAAATCTTTCGATGTTGCGTACTCGTAACATACAAT
>NQII01014178.1:0-17016 GCA_002778355.1 Clitarchus hookeri | reverse complement strand
CGTTAAGAAAAGCCCCTAAACTTAATAATTATCGAAAAATTATACAATATTTTACCCCTTTTAATTACCCACACTGACGGAAGCAGAGTAACACAGCTTTCTGCCTACATGTGTCTAGCTTTTCGACACTTGAAACAGCAACTTCACCTCTCCTTCCTTCAGTGGGAAAATAGAGTTAAAGGTGTAGAGTTTGTTAAAGTTCGATACTTCATTTTTGGGTGCTTCAGATATATTTAGAACTCACAATAATATTTTGTATAAATTTCCCCATAAAAATACTACAAAAATTTACCGAAAATGGAATATCTGTACAAAACCCCTAAAATGATTACAAAAACCGTATTTCTATACTATGAGTATGAATATGATTATTAAATTATAAATGCATGAACCCCTTTTAATAGAAATACAATTTAAAAGTTATCTTTTCCATAATTACTCTCTGCTTCTCTGCCCGAAGGCAAGAAATCACCCCATATATTTTGCTCAGTCATTCTCTTCCAAAGGGTCCAGAACATTTTCAAACAGCCTGGGACATTGTTGATACTTCATGACGTCACGTGCAGCAAGCATGTTCCTTGAAGGCTTTCTGGACAAGGGGGTGGAGGGGAAATGTGACGCAACGAGCGGCCTGCTGACAGCAGGCGTGTGCACTTGGTGAGCAGTGCTTTGATGGGCCACGCGGCATACCGACAGAGCCTTTTTANCCTGCTGACAGCAGGCGTGTGCACTTGGTGAGCAGTGCTTTGATGGGCCACGCGGCATACCGACAGAGCCTTTTTACACTCAACCCACCAGGTATGTTTAATGTCCACATACACCTCTCAACTCCCATGTTGGACAATACATACATAACTGTTTCTTGCCAAGCAGGTAATCATTGTGATACCAGTAACAGTACATCTTATAGAAACCAACAACTTTCTACATATTGGGACACAATCAATTTCTGCATTGCTTTTGACAGTGGCATACACAAACCTTTGAGACACAAATGATGATTCTAAGAGGTTTTCAACCAGAAGTAATTTGTTAGCCATACTGCCTCTTTTCAGAATGTCTCAATGTAGCACAAATTAAGAATAAAAGTATACCAAAGACAAGGTAATTTTGAATGAATTGTAATTTTTTTTTTTTTAAATACAACTTGTCTGCTTAATAGAAGCACACATATTTCCAATAGCTTACCTGAGTCCTAGGCTTGCCAACCTGTCAATGTTGGGGGTTATGGCAGCACCAGGCCAGTTGGCCCCGACATCTCCCCAACCCATATCATCTGCCACTATCAGCACCAAGTTAGGTCGACCAGGAAATTTCCTAATATGATCGCTGTAATCAATCTTCGCGTGAGTACATACTACCAGAGCGAACAATGCCCAATAAAAATGCTGCGTTCCAATATCATCACACTTTACAAACATTACTTCCAAACTTAACGAAATAGTTGTTCGTTTGGGTAACGTATCTGTTTCCACAGGAAAAGAAGATACTAAAAACACACTTCTAATTATATCCACTCGACCAGCTTCGCTCTTAACTTCCTAACTTCAAACTTCGCCCGCGTACGGCCGCTTCAGCAATTTCGGCTGCTGCGCAACTCAGCTGCGAAGCCAATGCCGACAGCACTCCCAACGTGAATTAAACTACGTCACAAATTACAATACTGCGTTACTATATCATCCCTAAAATAACAAAAACAATATCAATTATTTCTTATAAGTTAACAGTTATAAATATTTTTTTACTAATTATTATTTTACATTCAAATTTTTATACACAATCGCTTGTCTATTTCATTTCACAAATTACTTCCACATGCTATATTCTGCCAGGTAAACTACCACATATGAATAATAAATATTAACATTACTAAGATTTAATTAACAAGAGAGAACAAAGAAGTAGAGGTCTAAGCCACCTCATCAGCATTTTCAACAACTTAAACACTTAAAGACAGTTCTTACTCCTTAATAAGCTAACTGCCATCCAATTTACATCCTAAATTTAAAAAAAAAAAACCTTATTTTTCGAGATGGAAACATTGTATAGAAGAACCTACAGTAAGGACAAGATGTTATCCCTAATGCTACCGGGGTCCTTTAAGCCCCTGCCACACTGTCAAATTATCAAAATGTTATGATTTGAAAATATAAATTTAAGGAAAAAAAACTCTCAAATTTACCTTCAAACAAATTTTATCTAATAATCTTGTATGTGATTCAAAATGTGTCTCACTGTAAACATTTTGTATTTTCTGGGAAAATTTAATTTGAAATATAATTTAAAAATTATTTACATAGTAAGATATTTTTTTTTTCCATGCAGTCCCATTACAGGAAGAAATTAAAGGAATGCTGTATTTGTTTTCGTAAACAATTTTTATCGTACACGATTCTAATTTTCAGATTGGTTAAGACCATAAACCTCAAATAAAATTATGGAAACATCCCAATCATTAAATGTTTCATAGAAAACTAAGCCCCCAACTTTATAAGACAAATTAGGCGGTGTTTATAGCGTTTCGAAGCCATAAACTCCAACTTTATTTAACCAAACTTATTGGAACTAATTTTTCGAGGATATTTGCCAGTGCGACTAGGGCTTTATAAGCTGCTCATCAGAGATTTCTGATGGGAGAGTTTGGCATTGGGAATATTTCAACCGCAAGGTACGATGGTGAAACAAAGAGGTCACTTTTAAGTTGTTGGTTAATAGAGAATAATTATAATATTTTATTAGTGGAAACGTTCGGGATTGGCTATATTGTGATATATAAATGTCTCAGCTAAAGTTGATACTACTAAGGTTGCGGAACTCGATGCTTTAAGCTTAGCAACTAATATTTTTCGCCACTAAATAATTACTATTGTTGCATTTGTAAAACATTAATTCTAATTTTAACATTAGAAAACAAAATAATTAAAATTATCATAAATCAAAAATATAATTAATAGATAAGTAAATGAAATCGGTTTCTTTTATCTATCATAAATAACCATTTTAATTTAAAGAGGCCTTCTTGGAACACTCTGCACCTACCTCCAGGAATTTTCTCTATTCCAAACATTCCCAAAACAATATTTGTATTGTTTCTAAACTCTGTAGAAGTTACCCTCACCCCAGCAAATTCGTAACTATTATTCATACTATCCAATCGTGTTTACAAAAGCAAACAATAAAATGTTACTGTGTTTGATATTGAGCATTCATAAACAAACTTATTTGAAAGAAAAAACGTAACGAATATATAAGCTAATTAACAGAGCTATCATAACGAAGAACTTTGTATGTCTCTGTTCCCGTTAACGAAGCTGCACTCGAAAGGAATAAAATTAATATATTTTAACAATTTCACTAATTTTTATTTGTTTCTAATATTTAAATTAGGTAATTATAAAAAGCTAAAATTATCATAAATCCAGTTTACGACATTATACTTACTAACATAAGAATGTATTTGGTTTTATTTCTACTCTATTGTGAAGAACAAACATTGTTATTTTAATGGATCCTAACACAATATGAAAAAAATATTTTACATAATTATATTTATTTATTGAATATTACAATTATTCCATCCATTTACATACTAGCAAGTAGAAAGGGGGGGGGGGCAGATAAAGGTTACACTTGCTACTCCAGAGAACAGTTGTGGAGAAAATTTTTATTTACCAAACTGACAATCTTTGCTCTTACTATGGTAGTTTTCAAAAACGTAACTCCGAGAGTAGAGTAAAAAACCAAAAGAGCAAAGTCTGAAAAATGTAAGGGTAGAAGTAATTTTGAAATGCACAAAGTAAATAAAATGCTGTATTTATAAATATATACTTGTTAATCAACCAAGCTGTGTTTATAAATATATACCGATTAATCCCCCAACTTATATTACCAAAGAAAATTATCTCTTTCCCCCAAATTTCTTTATTTTCCAAAAAAATAGTAATATACATAAACAGCTTTCTTACCAAAATATTAATGTAACAATTAAACCTTTATACAATTAATATTTCAAGAAAAATACGAATTATATCTTCCATGATTTCTCATCTTCCCAGGTATATATGTAACGTTATATTCACATTTCCTATCAATTTGTTTAACTCTACGGTTTCAGTTTACTTGAGTAGAACAAACAGGACAGGAAGAAAATTCTGCAGAAAAACAAAAAGGGGGTTTCAAAAACATGACTTTTAAGTGGACAGTATTTGGCGAAATTATATAAATTTATGTGTAAAATATTGTGTTTCGCTCGAATTATGACATTATCGCTTTTGAGCAAAGAGGCTGACATCTAGTGCCAGAAATGTTTAGTATTTCAGCAAGTATAGAGAGAAAAATATACCATTTTTACGCAATGAGTTTAACAAATTCCCTACATACCCGTAGAGAGTAACGCCATCTACGACTTCCCCCAGAACCCTTGTTGACTCGCGCACATCATCTGCTGAAGCATGTAGGAATAATGTACACCAAATGACGAGCGGCTATGCACATAATTCATGTTGCATGAATCAGAGCAAAGACTAACTAAGCCACGATGTATGACTATTACTCAGAATAATTAAACGGCCTAACTGTAATGGTCAATTAACTCCATTAATTATTGCACCACCACAAATGATTATGAAAAATTTGTTACACAAACACCAAAACCATACACATACACATGAAAGTGCTGACAATCTTGTGACTTTGATCTAAATAGTCACGCAACATTTTGCAAATTAAACTAGTGAACCGATTATCTCTCATTAAACGAACATTCCAGCTGCGAGTGGCGTATTTAATAAGTGCTCTGCATAATTAGTTAACAGACTATATTTTGACTCCAACAGTGGAACAACCAAACCCAAAATGAGCCACCATAAATTCTTTGTGAAAATTAACATAAATTACACATAAATTAAAATTACATTTTAATTAATGCAGGGTCAATTGTGCATTATGCAAAAGGGGTGTGAACATGAATTTTCTATTCAGGTGATGGAATTACTTTATTTGAAACAAAGTGAATTTCTTATAAAAATTATTGCAATGTAATTTTATCACTTTTCTTACATCAATGTCAACAGTAGTTGACACAGTGCTAAATATAATGCATTCATCAAATGTTATACACTGAGGTGACAAAAGACGTGGGATAGCAATACACAAATATACAGATGGCAGTAGTATAGCATACAAACTGTATAAATGGGCAGTGCATTGGTTGGGCTTCATATGTAGTCAAGAGATTCGTGTGAAAAGATTTCTGACGTAATTATGGCCGCACGACGGGAATTAACATACTTTGAACGCAGAATGGTAGTTGGAGCTAGACGCATGGGACATTCCATTTCGGAAATGGTTAGGGAGTTCAACATTCCGAGATCCACAGTGTCAAGAGAGTGTCGATAATACCTAATTTCTGGCATAACCTCCCACCATGGACAATGCAGTGGCTGACCGCCTGCACTTAATGACCGAGACCAACGACGTACACGCAGAATGGTCAGTGTTAACAGACAAGCAACACTGCGTGAAATAACCGCAGGAATTAATGTGGGACGTACGACAGACGTGTCTGTTAGGACAGTGCGGCGAACTTTGGCTGTACTGGGCTATGCCATCAGAAGACCGTCTCGAGTGCCTTTGGGGGCGTTCAAGTATTATGTAACACAATTTGGGGAGAGGGAGGGTCTTGTAAAACGTTACGATGCGTTACAAAGGCGGGAGGGGTGTTCGAACAACGCATTAAATAACATTGTTTTTTTTATTTAAATAAAAAAACTAGGGAATTAAAACCTCCCAAGTTGGCAACCCTTTTCATTTATGTTTTACGGGGAATCCCTCAATTGTATTTTACGTAATTTTTATTTTGTTTTCGTTGTTAGTATTCGTTTANATTTATGTTTTACGGGGAATCCCTCAATTGTATTTTACGTAATTTTTATTTTGTTTTCGTTGTTAGTATTCGTTTAGTGTTTACGCAGAAGCACATTGGGTCAGTGTTGTTAAAGAGAGTTCATACCGTAATGTCCTCAAAAGAGGGAGATTTGTATCATCAGCTGTTTTTGGCCCACAAAAGCTCTCATGCTGATTTGCCAGTGCAACTGTGCCAAAAAAATGTCAACGAAATTTGGAAAACGGCTAAAGAAAAACTTAAAAATAAAGAAAAGTTTATAGAACATATAAATGATGTTATACGAGAGTTCAAGGTGAAGGCCATGAAGAAGAAAGTAACAATGCTTAGTTATTTTACACAGGCAAGTTTACTGCTAAAATGTAATAGTATTACATACAGGTAGGTATATTANCAACAATGCTTAGTTATTTTACACAGGCAAGTTTACTGCTAAAATGTAATAGTATTACATACAGGTAGGTATATTATATATAAACCAAACCTACATTTTTCATAAGAGAACTGGTCATAAGTATTATATATTTTTAGTTACCTATGAAAACATAAGGAAGCCAGCAACACTATTGTCGGCAAGGCCCAATGTCCTACCGACTTTGCGTACTCTTCAACAAAAACAGGTGCGTATGTACCTACACTTTTTCAGTACAGTTTGTGAAGGTCTGGATGTTTATACAAATAATCTATGTAGTATATATATATATATATGTGTGTGTGTGTGTGCGTGTATATGTGTGTGTGTGTGTGTAAGTTCTATATCGCATGTCTCAATAATAGCTATATTAATTTATCACTTCGTTTATAGGATTCCGATGCTGTAGTATCCGCGTGTTCATCTCTTATGGAATCGATTGTCGGAGTCGATAGAATAGAGAGCAGTGCCGTCAAACGAAAGATGAGCGATACCAATGATGAGCGAAGTGAGACTAATGATGAGGAAACTGTGGACAATGGGACATCCCGTCTACGGAACCACACACGACTTCGATTGTTTCGGACATGATTAAAAATGTTTCAAACAAACTGGCTCAAGAAACACTTATGAAGAAAATTTACCTACTTCAACAGAGAATAAATGTTCTTACTGACGCAAGGGACACTGGTATAGCCAAAGATGATGTTCGCGAAGAAATAAAAAAAACTACGGAAAGAATTGAAAGAAAAAGAAAATGTTTAAAGAAAAAGAGACAGTGCCAAGCGTGCAAGAAAATTTCGACCCAAAGAAAAACTTGAGAAAGATGAACGTCGGAAAAACAATCCTGCTGCAGTAAAATCTCGATCTGGCCCTGGGCAGCCCCCTTTGGTTGACTCGCAACCTGCTCTCCTGGAGACCTTAATTAACATTGCCATTCATGGCAGCGCTGCTGATGAACGCTGCCGAACAGAGATGATTAGGAGTTGTCTCACTCTNGTACAATCCAACCTCAAGAACAGAATATGTGCAACCTGTGGGATCTATTTCACATCCCACAAGAGTGTGCAAATGCACAGTCGTTACGTGCATGGCAAGACTGCCCAAGACCGTCGTGGAAGTAGAGTACGGCCACAGTGACTTGCTGCCAGAAGGGCAAATGAGTTTCTCTGCATTGTACGCCGATGTGAAACATCGTCTGAGAATGCCGATTGGCTCGACGAAGACGAAGTAGATGCAAGTGGTTTAACAATTCCGGTACCGTCTTTGTCTGCTCTCAGGATGCCAGTAATGAAAGAGTCTGAGTGGTTGGCACACCCGTGGACAGAGGAACAGTAACTCCAATTGAATTGTTTTTTTTACATGCCTACCTACTTTTGAATTACAGCTGATTTCATTTTAAATGTTTTGTTAAGAATCCGATTTTATTTTGACTGAAATGTTTTATTTCAGTTAGGTTTCCATTTCTAATTGCATTGCCGAAGGCTAAAATGTTAAATAAATTTGTTTTTTTTTATTTGAAGAGTTTATTAGTAAAAAAAAAANAATTGCATTGCCGAAGGCTAAAATGTTAAATAAATTTGTTTTTTTTTATTTGAAGAGTTTATTAGTAAAAAAAAAAGCTAAAATAGGAGAATGCATGAGAAGAACAACGGTGGATGACGCAAAAAATGTTTGTAAGGACAGGGTCAAATCAGAAAAACGACATAATTAAATGTCAGATTAGTAGTAAAAGTTTACTAGGACAAATTTGAGCCCATTTTAACATATTTTAAAGTTAAGCAAATGTTTATTACATTATGTGTGATTGTTTATTTAATAACAATATGAATAAATAAAATAAACAACATATGCATGTATTGCAAATTAAAAATCTCTTGTTTTATTCATTATTACCGCAAACATGATTAAAACAAAAACATAGGTATTTTAGCGACTTTCCGATACATTGCGCAACATAATTGTGACTTTTAGGTAAAAATGGTTACTTGGGCGTTGCGTAACATTTAGGAAGGGGAAGGGGGATATAGAAAAACTTTACGGCACGTTACNAGGGGGATATAGAAAAACTTTACGGCACGTTACATGAGGAGGAGGGAGGGTCAAAAATCTTCAAAAATTGTGTTACATTATACTTGAACGTCCCCTTACCAACAGCACGGCATCGCCTGCAGCGCCTCTCCTGGGCTCGTGACCATATAGGTTGGACCCTACACGACTGGGAAACCGTGGCTTGGTCAGATGAGTCCCGATTTCAGTTGATAAGAGCTGATGTTAGGGTTCGAGTGTGGCGCAGACCCCACGAATCCATGGACCCAAATTGTCAACAAGGAACTGTGCAAGCTGGTGGTGGCTCCATAATGGTGTGGGCTGTTTTTACATGGAATGGACTGGGTCCTCTGGTCCAACCGAACCGAACATTGACTGGAAAGGGTTATGTTCAGCTACTTGGAGACCACTTGCAGCCATTCATGGACTTCATATACCCAAACANGGAAAGGGTTATGTTCAGCTACTTGGAGACCACTTGCAGCCATTCATGGACTTCATATACCCAAACAACGATGGAAGTTTTATGGATGACAATGTGCCATGTCACCGGGCCACAACTGTTCACAATTGGTTTGAAGAACATTCTGGACAATTCCAGAGAATAATTTGGCCACCAAGATCGCCCAATATGAATCCCATCGAACATTTATGGGACATAATCGAGAAGTCANCAAGATCGCCCAATATGAATCCCATCGAACATTTATGGGACATAATCGAGAAGTCAGTTCGTGCCCAAACTCCTGCACCGGCAACTAGGGATGGGTCGGTTCGGTTCTTCGGTTCCAATTTATACCGGTTCTCGAGGTTTGACTCGGAACCGGTTTTAGGTTAACAATAATTACTCGGTTCTTGGTTCTACACAGCAGTGGCAAAACTCTGTTGTTACAAAAATAACTATGATATTTACTCATGTATAGCGCGCCCTTTTTCCCCAACATTAAGGAAAAAATTTCTGGGGTGCGTGCTTTACACGGAAAAACAATTAAGGAGTGGTAGTCGTAAACTGTTCGGTGATGTTTGGAGGGAAGTGTGTGGGATTAGTCTGTTATCTCATCTCTCGCTCTTACGTCAACACTCCTCTCTCTTCTCTCTATCTTAACTCTCAGCCCTCCGCCATAAACAACACTGCTAGCCGAACGATACATTCCTCCAAGCCTTCTTTGTTTGGTAGGTAGACCGCGGAGTAAGAGAGGAAGAGACGTTTTTTTTTTCGAGGTGTCACATTCCAGCACGGCAAAAAAAAACCAATGAGTCACTGTGTAAAAGACGCAAAAAAAAGGGCCGCCCAGACACCATAAAAGAAGCAAAGAAAAAAGATAAGAAATCCGGCCTACCACAGCTGTTGACCGTCTTTTAACGAACCTTTGTAGGTTAACTTTATCTTACAGCATGCCAAAATGTTTTGGTTTGAGGGCCATGAGGTATTTAATTAAAGTATTTTCCAAACATATCACAATCACCACATATTAATGTAAAAAAATAATACTTTTTTACATATTTACTAACCTTAAATAAATTTAATACAAGTTTATCTGTATACATTAAAACTTATCTTCACACTTTGTTATTCTTCAATTCTTCCATATAACTGTTAAATAAAACATTTAATGAATTTTACCTGCATTGGTTTAATAAAGTTCCAAGCAAAAGGCAAGTATTCAAAATACATAGAACCGAATACTGGAACCGATATTTAAATTGTAGAATCGGCACCGGAACCGGAATAGACATTTTTGGTTATTCGACCCACTCCTACCGGCAACACTTTCACAATTATGGACATCTATAAAGGTAGCATGGCTCAATATTTCTGCCGGGGACTTCCAACGACTTGTTGAATCCATGCCACGTCGAGTTGCTGCACTTCGCCAGGCAAAAGGAGGTCCGTTACGATATTAGGAGGTATTCCATTACTTTTGTCGCCTCAGTGTATGTTGCTATCATTCATTACATTTATTTCGAGGGAATTTGTGCTTTCGCGGGAGATGGACAACTGCCATTCCCATTGACTCACTAACTCCTCCTGAGTCTGTCATTAGTGGGCATTAGGGCAGGTTAATACATGTGGCTAGGGGTAAAAGCAGCTTTTACATGCCAATAACTTCACGTCCATAGACACACACAATATAAATTTCCCGGAAAATGTCATGTATAGCCAGGGTATTCAGGCCCCCCAGGACACCTTAGTATTACCTTTTTACCTTATAAATGAAGGATGCCTCCTTGAAGCATCGATGACTTCCTGGATAGGGTCAGGGCCCGGAATACAATACTAAAATGAGAACACGCAAGTTTCAGTTAACTCAAGTAGAATGTATTGCCGTCCTTGTCAAAAGCTTCCTAAACTCCGCGAGGTAATTTAGTTAACTGACCTCATTAACATATAACTTATACCATATACATATCAAACACTGAAACCTTCTGAGCGAGTTTTTTTAAATCTTTTAGATTGTTAAGAGTTCCTAATTAAGCACTAATTTAAATACAAAATATGATTATGCTGTTCCTTGCTGAGCATGTGGGAAATTTAGGTCTGTTAAGTTTTGGGGGCACTCTATGACCGGAACAGTCAGGTTGAAAGAAAGACCAATTATATCACACATCATTAATTGGCTTGATTAGACACACAATTGCACTCTGAAAATTATGTAGAACACTTAAAATGCCCTATACTTGCTACCTTACGCCTCATTAAATATGCACATGGAGTGAATTTATTCTGCAATTACAAAGCAATACCCTAAGGGCGAATTATAAAACATTTGCCGATGGGCGATAAATTCTAATGCTATTTACTACACATTCTAAATCTTGATTCCTATCCTAATTGCACAGATCTCTCTAGGGACACCACTGGCACTCAGTTAGTTCACTCGGTATCGGATCATGGCCTGTTCTCAAGTGAACGATGCAGACACTCATCGAGATCCACGACGAGCTTGTTCCACATGCCGCACTGGTGCAGCGACTGTGGGCAGAAGACGTGATGACAGTGGCAATGCCAGATCATGCAGGAGTGGTCTACGACGAATGTCCTCCTCTCTGTGAGGCCACTCTCACTGCGGGCAGAGGCGGCCCAAGGAAGCGTGGTGCAGCAGGTAATTGAGCGGCGCCTCGGCCGCGGGCACCGCCATCTCGGTGATATGAGCTTTAGAGAGCTGGATCACCCTGCTGCAGGGTTGCATGCCAACTGGTGTAGGTTCAACTTAACCTTGGCAGGTGAGGTCTTACAGGTTCGGCGGAGATGGTCGGCTGGTTCTACATCTACTCGGCACATTAAAGGCCCTGCCACCATTGAGATGCTGCCACTGCTACTGCTGTTGGTGCTGTACCTCTGCTTCCGGCACCAAAACACAGTTGAGGCCATTATGGCCGCCCCATCGAGGAGATGTTCGACCCAGAACTGGACCAGGCCACAGATGAGTCGCATGACCTGGCAGTCTGGAATGGGGCACCTAGGGGTGTGGGTGTGACCCGGTGGGACTGCGAAGTCGAGGCGCTGGGCCCAGCAGCATATGGTGGTCAGTCGTAATTCCAGTCACGCTCCGTGGAGTTAGATGTCACCATGACTCATGGCACTGTCATGGTAGCTGACGTCCCAGATGTCCTCGAGGGCGTCGGTGATGTTGGAGTTGGTAGTCTGTGTGTGCCTGATGCCGGTGATTTCGATCCAGTATCGACCAGAACAACTTCGGTCGGTTGCCTCTGTCTGGTGTAAACTTGGAGTGCCGCGACGCCCAGTATCGACGTCTCCGGAGCGGCCCTTATGTAGTCACAATGGAATTAAACTTTTCTCTGAGCACCCCTCTGAATGATGTAGTCGGTCTTCCCCACCCTTCGCATAAGTGTGTGGAGTACACTCCTNTCGGTCTTCCCCACCCTTCGCATAAGTGTGTGGAGTACACTCCAGTGGGGGGCGAACCCTGTGCAGAAATTGTCGCGGGAGGCCGACTGCTGGTCTTCTCGCACGTATACATGTTGTGCAATTTGCAGCTCTTTTGGAGGCCATGTGGTTTCTGGCAGCCACGGTTGGACATACGGTTCCTGTTGTTCCCTGGCCCGTTCGAACCTCTGCCGGTGGTGTACTTCTCGTGTCTCCATTTATGAGGGTCCTGAGTTCGTGGTCGGTTGTTATTATACATATTCACATGGTCGTGCCATACCATGTCTGTATAGTAATTCTGCAGGCGAGTAGCCTGTTGCTTCGTTCTGTCGGTTTCTCAGGCAGAGCAGTATATCTGGGACGACGGTGGCCCAGGTAGTGTGGTCATACCCCATGCGAAGCTAAAACCATGCCTTGAACTCTTGGTTTATTTCCTGTGGGATTAGTGTGGAGTGGTACACTGCCATTGTGAACTCGTGAGGGGATAAGCCTTGCACCACCTGGTGCACAAATCTGTTACCATCAATAAA
Source organism: Clitarchus hookeri (assembly GCA_002778355.1). Classification (NCBI taxonomy): domain Eukaryota; kingdom Metazoa; phylum Arthropoda; class Insecta; order Phasmatodea; family Phasmatidae; genus Clitarchus; species Clitarchus hookeri. The sequence goes on along the minus strand of NQII01014178.1, from coordinate 4,234 downwards.
AATCACTTCCTATTTGCAGTGCGAGGATATGGTCCCATCAGGTCCAATGCGATGGTCACAAAGGGTTTCTCTAGAACATGGGGTTGCTTTTGAGTAACACCATCGGCGCGGCACATTTTCAGGCGGTTACAGGTTTCGCAGACCCATACAAATTCCCGAAATTGTTGGGTGATTGCCATCCAGTATCGACCAGAACAACTTCGGTCGGTTGCCTCTGCCTGGTGTAAACTTGGGGTGCTGCGACTCCCAGTGTCGACGCCTCTGGAGGCGTCGACACTGGGCTAGCAATGGGTTAGTATTATCCGCTTGGTTTGTGCGGCACCCAGGTGTCCCACCAGGCCGCTGGCCTGCGAGTGTTCCAGGAGGACAGTTCGTCCCTTCTCCGGCATGTACGTTCGCCAGTTCCCCTCTTCCCCAGTGGGACAGGTCTCGCGGCGGTTATCGACCACGCGCCAGTTGGTCAGCTGTGCTCTGGCACACTGAGCCCGGCGCTCCACGACATCTGGGGGCAGCTGTTGTGCGGNGCGCGCCAGTTGGTCAGCTGTGCTCTGGCACACTGAGCCCGGCGCTCCACGACATCTGGGGGCAGCTGTTGTGCGGCGAGTACTCGTTCGTATACCGCATCATTTGTTAGGTCTTGGGTGGCATTACTCGTGCCTACGGTGACGTACTGTAGCCGGGCAATTGGCGTACTGTATGGTGAGATTAGGACTTCCCATTCTTCTTCATCACGTACTATTTCGTCTGTACAGGACGCACAGGAAAGTACATCTGCTAGTTGGTTTTCTTCGCCCGGAATATGTTCCACCACGAAATCATTGGCCTATAATAATATTGACCACCGCATGAGTTTGCTGCAGACAGTGCGCATGTTATGGAGCCACATTAAACACCGATTGTCGGTCCTCAATGTGAATCGTTGCAACTCTAGGAGTTGGCGGTAGTGTTTTAGTGCCCATACAATAGCCAAGCCTTCCCTATCGTTCACATCGTAGTTGCGTTCGTATGGGCAAGCTTCGCGATACTGTATTCTATGACTCTGTGTTCCCCATAATCATCGTATTGAAATAGAATGGTGCCAAGCCCCTCTTGACTGCATCTGTTTGCAGATATAAATGTATCTGGGTGTCTAAAAGGGATAGTTTGTCGCAGTGTTGGAATCTGTGTTTAATTTCTTTGAATGCCTTTTAGTAATCGTCGTTCCATTGAAAACGCCATTGTGTTGACAACAGGGTGGTTAGTGGGGCTGTTATCAAGGCGAAGACTTCTCAGTAGTGCCTTAACCAGTTTATAAGCCCAATAAAATTTCGCAGGCGTTTCAGCATGTTGAGTATTGAATTTGCCTCAATTATTCGAAGTTGGGCTGGATACTTTCGGCGTTGACAATGTAGCCCAGGTATTGAAGATATGTTTTTCCCTATATGACATTTTCTGTTGGCAAATGTTAACCAATTGATAGCCAGTCGCGCCAAGACGAGGGATAGGTGTTGTACGTATTCTTCCCACATTTTTTACCAGATCACAACGTCATTTAGGTATGCGATCGTACACTCCCCTATCAGCCTATCCGGGATGCGGATCATCATGCTCTGGAAGGTGGAGGGGGCACATTTCAGCCTAAAGGGTAAGGCGCAAAATTGGAAACAGTAGCTGTCGGGGGCCGTGAATGCGGTATTGTGACGGTCTTTGGGTCATACTGGTACTTAACAATACTGCTTCTCAGGTCAAGGGAAGAAAAAATCCTGCCGCCTTCTAACATGTTTAGTGTAGAATTCACACTGATTAAGGGTGGTGGCGCACTTTCGGTCACTTGGTTGAGCGGGTGGTAGTAGACGCATAACTTCCAGCTCCCATCTTTTTTGGGGCCAGAGTGGTAGTTGAGTTGTAATTGCGTTCCGAGGGTTTTGTTACCACATCCCTAATTATTTCCTTTATTTGTCGATTAATGATCCTCAGGTGACAAGGTTCATTAATACGAGGGGCAGACCAGAACAATTTTAATTTAGTGATTGGTATCACGTGTTCTGCCATGATTGTTCATTTAAGGAGCACTGCCATGGCAAATACGACCCACCATTCGGTCAGGACTCGCTGGATCGCGTCCCTATGTTCCGCGAGTACGGCATGGTCGAACGTGTTGAGTTGGACAGCTTGTTCACTCTTTTCTCTACGATGCCCTAAGTTGTGCACCGTTCGCTGTTCGGTCACAGTGATGTGAATGGCGTCAATGACGATTTCAATAATGATGTGTTGTCTAAGCCACTGCGCCCCTATAATCAGGTACTCTAGTATCTTGTTGGAGACTAGGTCTATGATTTCCATAGAACAGTCACGAATATGTATTACCACTTGGATTTCACCCAAACATTCGCTGGTCCCATTCAATGTGGCTAATTGTACGATATGTTAATCCCTGGTGATCAGCTGTTGGCATATTAACTCCAACCGCACAAAGTTATGCGATGCAGCCGTATCGATTAAGGCAACAGTAATCCACTAATCCAAGTGTATGGGTATTCTGATCAACTGATCACTGGTGGAACTAACCTGGCCTAGGTAATAGTGGATCTGTTTGTTATTGGTAGTTTCGGGAGTTCTGGTCACAACAATAGCAGAGAGGGCGGCCCCAATTTTCCCTACTCTGCTTTGTCGTTTCCCTGTGGTTCACTCGCCCAGTTCGGGGACATTTTGTGCCAGTGGTATTGTTCGTCCTTACATATGCGGCAGCGAGGCAGGTTTGGTAGGACCTTCCTACTATTGATGTTCCAGATTTTGGCATTGTCCCTTATGCCAATACTCCCTTCGGATGTCCGGGTGTCCACAGTATTGCTCCACGCCTCTGTTCACCCGCCTTTGCTGCGCGCATTAAAATTTGCCACCCTGCGCTTTTCTGTTCTCGTGCTACACTCATAGCTGTTCTTAAGAAGTGTTGTGTTCTGTTGAAAACCATGAGCTGTAAGGCCAGTCGGTATTCGTGTCTCACCGTTTCCTCGATCGTTTCGAACATGTCTTCCTCTGGGAAATGTAAATAATGTCTGTCGCCTAGACTTAACATTCGGCTTACGACTATGTTCAGGTCTTCGGTGGCACCTTGTTCCTCGGTAAACAGGACGACCTGTTGTTTTAACATGGTACACGTGTTCGCTTATTAGGTCAAAAATTTGTGTACGAATTGTCCCCAGGACATGTCATATTCAAGGCGAACCACCACCATGCTTTCGCTTCCTTGAGTAGTTGGTTCCCGATGACACTCGCCGACTGTTACTCGCTAAATCCATACCATTTTAATAGGGCAATGCACTCTTTGAGGAATGTGCGTGCGTCGTCAGCTGTCCGGCCGGAAAAGTTTGGGATGTCTGAAATTTGGCAGGTGTCTAGCCCAGTCATATTAGGTAAAAAAAGGGGTCAACCTCGGAATGAAAGATAATAAGCTGTAAATTGGTATAAGCCTTTGTTTTGTCGTTCTTAATGTTGTCTCAAAAGTCACCAATGTTATCGTGTCCGCGTCTTAAGATATTGAAGGTCAAAGGTCATAAAAATCGGTTTTTCGCGAATATCTCGCTTTTTATTGCTTAAATAAGATTTGCACTTATTATAAAAGTTGTAGAATATAAAATTCTCTACAACTTTTGTTTGAACTTTTTTTTCATACGATCAACCGTTTCTGTGGTAGACCGCAAAGAGTGCGCCGTGCGTTGTTTGGGTACTCACCAGTTGCTAGATGAAGCTAGTGCTCTGGGAGTGTTGGCTGGTATGTGCATGATGGTGCATGGTAATGTATTTTGTGTGGTGTAAGCTGCTTGTATGTATTACGCGTTTGCATCTAGCACACCACATGGAGTCTNCATGGTAATGTATTTTGTGTGGTGTAAGCTGCTTGTATGTATTACGCGTTTGCATCTAGCACACCACATGGAGTCTGTGACAACCCCCACACATATGCATCGCGTACAGCGGTAGGCGACCGCTGTGGAAAGAAGTGGAGGCAGGAAGTATGCATCGTATCCGGTCAGCGGGCACCTGCATATACCTGCGCTAATGTTATATTTGTCGAAAGGATCAAGTGTTCGGGATTTTCTGCACTGATCACACTTCCGACAGGTGGATGATACAGTCGGATTGTACTCCATTTCTCAACAGTCTTTTGTATGTCGCATGATGTGGTTGCACACAGAACACGCGGTCGATGCGATAGCCAGGTCATTTGTTGTAATCGCGGGCCACCTTTCCGGAG
>NQII01014177.1:0-18658 GCA_002778355.1 Clitarchus hookeri | reverse complement strand
CTTTATCAACATGTCTTCTTGCTGCTTGTTGGACGTGAAATGCATTGTTACTGTATACCAGCGAGATAAGCACGCGCACTCAAAAGGCAGGGGAAGGAAGCTATTTTTAGAATCGTGTAACTGCATTGGTTGCATGGACATTGAACATTGTGTTGTTAGGGAAATATCACTTGCGACTTATTATAGTTATCCTGCATTTCAGTTGAAGATTGTGCATGTTTGTTGTGTAAAATCGCTTGCAACTCAGGAGAAAAACTAGAAGTAAGTGTTTCAGTGGCAAGGATACACGCCACATCACAACACTAAATGCCAAAATTTATTGAACATTAACAAAAGTGCATAAAATGAATTTTAAATAAAGCAGTGATGCAGACAGTACGTCTGCCTAATTGTTGTCTGTTATTTTAAGCTGTCTGGAAGCTGTGTGAGACATGATAAATACCAGGCGAGAGATTAATAACTACCGGAAACACCAAGTTGAGCATGTACAGTCGGAGCTTAGCAAACGTGGTGAAGTGTGGCACGGCCCGGCACGTGGCAGACGGTACTGATATTCATATCACGTACATATATGCCTATTTTATCTTTGAAGTTTAATGGCAATGGTGAGTTCATGTTTTATGATGGTATGATTAGACTGTGTCCATTGCCGACCATGAGACTAAATAAAAATTGCACACACACGCAACTCAGCAAGACAAAAAAACCTTATAACATCACAGACAGATAATTAGAAAAAACAGTTTCCTTGTCTATAGAAAATAAATATATATATATATAATTAAAATGATAAAAATATGGATGAACAACTTATTTATAAAACAGGACAGACAATAAAAGCGAACCGTAAGAAAAGACAACACAATGATGAAAACGAGAACACACAAGTGAACAAAACAGTGGAAAAACAATATCAGTAGACATAGCTGAACAATAAAAACTCAAAACACAAAAATAGGACAAAAACTACGATGAAACACATTTCAGAAATAGTATTTCTTGTCAGATTATAAAACCAAATAATTCTACTGTGGTTGTTCTTGCAGTGTCTCGTCTGAAATGTCGTGAAGACTCGTAATTATTATTTTTTGTGTTATAATTTTTTTGTTGTTCTGTGTCCTTCCTGTTGGTTTTCTGTTCTTTTCTCTGGTTATTTTTTTAGTTCCTGTTTTGTCCATAGTGTTGAATTATTTGGTTTTATAATCTGACAAGGAATACTTTTTCCTGACTTGTGTTTCATTGTGGTTTTTGCCCTATTTTTGTGTGTGTTTTGAATTTTTATTTTTTAGCTTTGTCCATTATATTGTTTTCTCACTTTTGTGATGTTTTCGTTTTCGTCATCATATTGTCTTTTCTTTTGGTTTGTTTTTGTTGTTTGGCCTGTTTTGTAATAATAAGTTGTTTGTCTTTATTTTTTTAGTTGTATTTATATACATATTTATTTTCTATTGACAAAGAAACAGCTTTTCTTAATTATGTGTGTCTGGTATTGTAAAAGGCTTTTTCATTTTTGGTCTTGCAGTCTGCAATTGACAGTCCAATAATACCATCATAATGATATGCATATTATCATATTCTTGCTGCTTAAGGGCGATCAGGACCTATAATTTTCTCATTTCTGAAAAAAAATGTGCAAGTGGTACATGGGTAAATATGGAATTTAACTGTCACACTCTCACGTTCACAGCAGGGGGTAGGGAATATATGCCGCCTGTGTCAGTTTTCATATTATCATCTAAGCCCAAGGAAGTTATAAAAAAATGGAAAAGAAAGGCACAGGAGTGAAAATGTGGGCAAGTCAGGAGGATGCAGAAAAGTCACACAGTGCAAGTTAACATGCTCGCTGCAAATACTACTCAGCCAAGACCCAGAAAATATGTTAACTTCACAAGCTCATACTGTTCCTTCCTTTTCCCTAGGATGGGTTAACAGTTGTTAGAAAATTACCAGAAATACTTGTGGCTCATTGTCCCACCTGGCTACACAAACTTCTTTGCGTAACCCACCAAAATATTTATAACTGTTAATTTTTTTTGGTACTTTGCCATTTACCGAACTTTCTGGCTTACTTTCCTCCAATCAGTCCGGTAAACAAAGGCTCTACTCTTTTTTCATGGGCATTTCCAAACATATTCCAAGCTATAATACTGTATCATAGCTGCTAACTTTTACAACTTTTTCATATTTCGTCATAACTTTCACTGTTTGTACAATTTTACGAATTGCACAAATTTTCATATGAATTTCAGGCTTTTAAAATTTTTTCTTCTTGTAAAACCTAATTCATAATATGCGATAATTCAATCAGATCATAGGCAATAATACTGCTATTTTGAGTTTCGTCATAATTGTAACAAGCTGCACTGTGGTTGCATTGTAGTCCACATCTGGTGTTTTTTTTCATTGCCTACCATATTGGGCACGTGCATGTATGTTTAATCATGATTGGACATTTGTGCATGGTTTTGCAAAATTTCCGATGTGTTTTTAATATCAGTGTGTCATATCTTTTTAAGAAATAGAACTTAAAGATGTGGTGTTTCTGTTAAAATCTTGGTAGACTGTAGTTTTTTTTTAATAAGATGGCAAAGTGTGAAGCAAAAATTAATGTTTATAAGCAAGTGTTTCTGCAGTTATGTTATATTGGCTTCCCTTGGGCAGTTTGTTGTTCAAAAGGTGAGAACAATGCAAAATGCACAGTGTGATTTATTTAAGTATTGCACGTGGTAGAAGAAGTGATTTCAAAGTTCATGTAATTTCAGTGAAGCTCAAGAACTCTTTAAGTATCTCAAGCCCAAGCCAGAAAAAAATGTTTGTCAATGTGCGAAGTGACGATTTTAGTTTAATTAGGGTGGAATGTTACTTTACTGTATTCATAACTGAACATAATTTACCAGCTTCGGTAGTAGATAGTGCCAGACACCTGTTCCATAAAGTGTTTCTGAAATGTGAATAGGCCAAATGTTACGGTTGTGGGCGAATGAAAATGATGTAAATTATAAATTAAATGGGAAACCAACATAAAACAAGTGTTGCAATTGTGTTTAGGACGTCTCCATTTTCTGTGGCAATAAATAAAAGTAATAACGATTAAAACTATACCCAATAGTTCTTAATTATTATGGTGCAGAACATTTGGCACTGAATAGCTTCTTGCTTTCAGTCAATTGGTGCAGGATGTTGCCACAGGTAAAACAATAATAATATTAATATTAATAATTTCCATCTTTCAATTGAGCTATCACCCGGTGGCAAGCACTTCCTTCCCTCATCTCTTTTCACTATTCAGTCCCTTCCTAAATTTCCCAACACCATTCACCATCACCAACTCCTCCCATAACACATTCCACTCCCTCACAGTTCTTACTAGCATGGACTACCTTCCCCTTTCTGTACCCATCCATACCCTCTGAAACTTTTTACTGTTTGTACCTCTCCCCTGTTCAGCCCATTGATGCCTAAATGTCCACATAGGTGAAGTTATTATAGCTGCATTCTTTGTCGACTAATTTCTGTCTATGGTATTAAGTGAAGAAGGAGAAACATCCAAAGAGGCAATGGGCATACTCCAAGAATAATTTTCTGCTCTGCAGCTGAAAATGAGAATTTCAGTTAATTCACCAGATAGGATGAATGTCCAGTGGTCCACGGTCAGTTAAGTTGAAAGATTTTATGTTTGCGCAAAATATGATAAACTATCTTTTACCATGCTGTCAAGTCTTGTTATACCTCACATTGTGTGAAAGAATGTTTATTGGTGTAAAGTAACGGAGAACCACCTTCAGGGTATATACGTCTGATGATGTTTTAAATAAAGATTATTTTGGCAAAATATCAGTCTGCTCAAAGAAAGAGCTATGAGCAAGATTTTAATGTTGTATCTTGAAGAAGGCAAAATATGCAGTATTGTTTACACATACAGAAGGATGAGAATATCCACAAAGACAGTCTGGCTTAATGTTTCCCTAATGCAAAAAAACATGGGGAGTTAAAAAATTTTTTTTTACATTGTACTAATTTCTATTTTTTGAGGTTGGCAGCCATGCACGTTATTAAAATATACATGCATTGCAAATGTAGAAAAGTTATTGTCAGCAATTACAAATTAACACATAAAACACTTATAAATGTAGGTAGGATCAAACCTGGGCCTAGCACGTAGTAGGTAAGCACCTTACCACATGTCCACAGTTACCCTGCAAGTATTTAAACTATATCTTCTATGTAATTTGCACGCTTTACTTTGAACTCAATTATCTTGAACTACTAGAGGCAGTCACTAAATCTCCCTAGAAACAGATAATTAGGGGGATCAACCATACAACATATTGCAATCATATAAATATTGACAACTCACATGTTTGGTAGTCACCATGTTAAGTATGTCATAAATTAATCATAACTTTGAGCTGTCCCAACTTATAAATATATAACAGATGTACAATAGAAATACATGACTTAGAAACACAACTTAAAAAATTACAGTGTAGAACCACATAACTTAGAATTAAAGAAGTAAAAGCATATGTATTTTAAAATGATTGTTGCAAGATTTTTTCCTTATTACATTCTCTTTACTTTTAGCTTTGCACTCTTTGCGAGAACATTTTAACTTTTACAATTATTTCAGGTTGTATTGTATAGATGGCAAATAAATTCTTGGTAATGGAAAAGGACCTCTAGGGTCACCCGATAGTGCCATGGAAACTTATGATAATCCCATGGGCGATTGGAACTGCCCCACATGAGGTTCTCTTAAGTGTCTGATCCATTGAGGTTGAATTCATGGTGGCAATGGTTGAAACTTTGCAATTTGAAGCAGGTCTAGAGGGATCCCTCCCCTGCGAAGGGTCAATGCAGTTAGCACTGATGCAGTTTTGGTACTGTCCTGGAGAGACAGTAAAGGTTGGGTAGTGCCTTGGCCAGACCATGGGTTCCTCTATGTGCGAGGGTCCCAGATGGATGTGGTAGGCGAGCAGATAGCCCATTGCAGTATCAGTTTGGGGCTTGGAGCTGGTCAACTGAGAGTTAGCTGATCGCTCCTCCATGCTGAATAAGTCTAGCTCAATCCTTGTCTTTGGTGACCTGCTGGCATTGTTTCTGTTATACTCCTATAGAAGTCGGGCACAGCCATCTGTTGGGTTACCCTAATGGTGACCTGGTAAGCGGTTTTTCCATAGTGTCGTACAATGTATTGTATAGATTGTGTCAGACCAATTCATGAATTAAGCAGAAATCAATATATGTGTGAACACATTGACCATTATATTATACACTAGCGAACCAGCTCGGCTTCGCCCGTATACAATTGAGTTTTACAGTAATACACTAATAAATAAATTGGGAAAAGACAATTCATTTATGTGAAAACAGAATTATAAAATTATGCTATGTTGGCCTAGGTTTTGAACTGATTACGGCAACCCAAAAGGAAGGAAATATTTTTTTCCTGATAGCCAAGAAGTAGGGTATTGTTTTTGGAGTGTATCTGTGCAACTATCCCGTAGTTACCACATTTCCGCTTTCCAGCGTCGATTTATGAAAATCAAAACGTGAGTTTCATCAAGTTGTAGCTTTATAAATGGTTCCTTTCTGAGAAGTGAGAAAGGTGCGGCAATACCAGCCAATGTAGAATCAATTAAATATTCATCATGACAGTATGGTGTATGGCAGTGTGGTACATCACCGAGAAGAAAGTGTTGATTACAGACTGCAGCTGTAATAACATATCAATTTCTTTATTAAGAGCCCACATTCAAGCATTCCTCATCATGTTGCGTAGGATTGTTATTTCCACTCAATATAGTACAGTTAACCTACCATATATTTATTGATTGTTTGAACTACCTGAAGTGCTTGTCATGTGACTGCCTGCTGACACTGAGGTCTGCGCATGTTGTTTTGTCTCTTGTCCCACTAAAGGTCCTGGTGTAAGATTCAGTACATCTTTTGAGGCATGTATTCCTGGTTGCAATGGAGGTTCACTTCTCTACTGTATGGACTTATCCTTGGATAACTAGTAAGAAGAGTTGGTATTTCCATCATCATCTTCTTCTGAAGATGATTCGGAGATTCCAGAAATGTGATCTTGTGATTCAGATAAAATTTATTTGTCATCTGAAGCATCTGATGAACTTGTAACTTCAGTTGGTGATATGACACAATCCATTTTATCTGAATCTTCAAATAGACAACACTATTTCTATGTATGAATGCCACTGAGAATCTGTGGACAGCACTGAACACACACAAACTGTAACACGCAAACTATAACACTTCCATCAACAGAATGACCAAAAAAGAAACCCCATGGAAAGGAGAGGTCCCATTGGAAGTGGATGCCTTGTCGAAAGGGGATACCCTGTTGATTGGGGGCAGCCCCTTTGAAAAAGGGAAGTCCTGTAAGTTTGGAAGTGGTAAAGCCCCATCAAGTGGGGATGTAACCACTAGCAGTATAGAAACTTTGAAAAATCAGGGCCACCTGGAAAAATAAAATATCATGCAGGTGTATTATCTCGATTATTTGCATCAACCTATGTCTTTGTTCTATTATATAATAAATTGAGATTGATCGCTACGTTGATTTCTACAAACTATGTTTATTTTTTGGACCAGAACACAGTATATATAATATTTTTTATTCCAATCATTATGTACATTTAGTAGTAATAACACACATATGTATAAAAAACAACAAACAAACAGTCACTAAACTACGAAGTGATATTGTTTTTAATTATACAAACAAATAAAATTGATTTTTAAGTCTAAATGGACCTGAACACAGTGGCAGGAAGTACTACAATTTTGAAAAATGAGGGTAAACTGGAAAAATTAATTAGCATATATTGTCTTGATTATTTGCATCAACATATGTCTTTGTTCTATTATAATAAGTAGATATCAATGGTGCTTTCTACAAATTGTGTATTTTTTCATAGGGTCCAAAAGAACCCCAACACAGTATATATAAAAAATTTTATTCCGAACAAAATAAATGTCAAATAATAACATGCATGATATATTAAAAAAACAACAAAATAAACAGTTTCACTAAGCTACAAAATTACATCACCTTTTGTTTTTAGTTTTATGAAGAAATAAAATTAATTTTGGGTCTAAATGGACCCAAACACAGTAGCAGGGTTAAGTATTCCACTTCATAATGAGAAAATATCTGAACTACCAACTCTCCACAATGAATATATCTTTCATCATTGGAAGTGACAATAATAAATTATGATGAATCTGAGTGTGATGTATGATGAATTGTGGATACATTCAGTTTGGATACATGAGGAAACAGGTAGTAGAATGTATATTTATTATTTAATCCCCCAGAAAGTTGGTGTTGAAATCTACCATGAGAGTACGACAGAGTAGAAGTGTATATTTGTACATTTATTTATTTTATGTTTAGTGAATATTTTTACAACAGGAACAATTATTTCAATATTTTGAAATCTGTTTAGTGCAAAAAAGATTTTCAATCTAGAACTGGGAGAAAGCTATACTGTTGAATCTTTAATGTAATATCTGACAAACTCTGCTTTGCCATCACCTTTACCTTCTCAATCAATATAATCAATATTAAAACTTCCCATCATATTAGCGGCTAATAAGCCAGGTCTCAAAAACTTTGGAAAAAAAAAAGTGCAGAGTAGAGGATATGTAATTACAATTAGTTTATGTTTATACGCTACTAAGATCTGATCACTGATGTGAAAATTTTACCAAGCGATATGATTAACCTGCAACCCTCCAGGGCAGCTGAACATTCGGTGGGAAGGAGAACAAATGGTATTTTATTGCCCTTGGGTAGGCAATGATGAAGGGTGATGCTGTTGTCATTGCCACAAACAATTTTACAGCACACGACGGAAAATGTGTGAAGGTGGACTTCGAGGTAACAGCAAGTTTCNCGTCATTGCCACAAACAATTTTACAGCACACGACGGAAAATGTGTGAAGGTGGACTTCGAGGTAACAGCAAGTTTCGAATATCAGATGTTTGGGCACAATAATTAAAAAATTGAGACCAGGATCAAAACATATGGCTCTTTCTACTCAATATACATAGCAGCAAACCAATGTAGCAAACATTTAATAACATACAGTTACCACATAATAATTGTACTATATCCATAATGCAGAAAAAGAATAACAGTTACTTATTCACATAAATAATGATATATAATTTCCTTTATGCTGTCATACATGCTGCTATTCATTATAAAAATTACACTCCAGATCAAATGTTAACCATTTGGTTTTAGGGTTTTAGTTCGTTGATTGTTAAAAATATGTTCTCTTCAGCTATTTTTGCAACAAATTGCATATACTGCAAAAAAAAATTCTTGTTAACTTCCTAAGCTCTGATGAAAGTTTTTAACCTACACAGTGTGCAAATAATACCACACATCACACTGCAAATATAGAAATTTTTAACATTGGTACTATACATAACTGGGAACATCCTTATGCATTTTATTGTTATCTGAGAAAATATTGGAATGTTACCATAGGTGTTTGGAAAAAGACTTTACCATTTGTGTTTCCTCACTATATCTACAAATACATTGATGTGGTAACTTTGCAAATAACTTCTTAGTTTATTTATCATAATAAATCCAAAACGGTTGCCCCTTAAATTTTGATTTTGNGGTAACTTTGCAAATAACTTCTTAGTTTATTTATCATAATAAATCCAAAACGGTTGCCCCTTAAATTTTGATTTTGTATCTCTCTGCAACTGTTCATTCTGTACAACGAGGCATACATCAGAATTGGCTGATTTTGCGGTGGTAGTTCAGCATTATTTATTTATTTACTTACATTTGCATGCTGACTCGATTTCATTTATATGTTTGCAGGCATTCAGGATATGGAGATTGTCAAATTAATTTGAAACATTAACAAACACATTCTGTGAAACATCTGGAGCAGTTTCTGATACATGACAAGATTTAATAATGTCAAGTTTGTACATATTTAGAAATTTTTAACATCATAGCTGCAACTCTAAAAATCATTGTTGAGATTTGCTTTGGTGAAAAAATATATGAAAAGTATTCCTTATGTGAAAATGAGTTGTTTTTGTCAGACTATTGGCAGGCATCAGTTCATAATTATTTCTTGTTCGTATTTTGAATTGGAAATACCTGGTATGAGCGAATGAAAAGATTTGGGTCCCTCTTCACATCAAGGTCTTGAGAGCAGATGAAAGTGAGGCAAGGTGAGTATGAAGCAGCACCATAATGCAGGGGCAGGGAAGTGGGAGATTCCCGAGAATACCTGCCATCCAGCGGTATCATCCACCACAATTCCCAAATGCAAAATTCCAGTGGCGACCCCGCCGTGAATCGAAGCTGGTTCGCCTAACATAATAGTCTAATTGCTACACCACCACGACCCCTGGAAATACCTGGAGTGCTCACTTATTCCGCTTATATATATCCTGCATTTTGGAACTGGGCAGAATGAAACACAAAAGTTAGTTTAGGAAATTATTAGTAAAATGTTTTTGTGTCATACACTAGCATATGCAACTCACATTAGTTGGGTGACGAGTTCAATCACAGCTGTGTGCACTCAAGTGGTTTTTACAAATGTTCCCCATCCCTTTTCCAAACAAAACTCTGCTGATTCTTAGTACATGCCTGCAAAATTTTGTTTCAGATAAGTCAGTGAAGTTAAAATTATACAAGGTTATGGTTGTTAACAAATTATACACTTTACTCAAAGAGTAAAAAATATATATTTTTAATATCATGTTTACANAAAGGTTATGGTTGTTAACAAATTATACACTTTACTCAAAGAGTAAAAAATATATATTTTTAATATCATGTTTACAAAGTCTTTCACAATCTCATATTTCTCTATAGATCATCTCAGTACTGTTAACACCATTAAAATCTTCACCTGCTCACATAATCTGCTGTTTCACAATTTTGTAATTAGAACATATGCGGTTTCCTTTATCAGAAGTTAACACACGTTACCAGTCATTGAAATGCACTAAAATATGAGTTAATCTGTAATTATCTTGCCTTGAACTGTGTTGTAGCATATCGCTTGCTACCTGTTTGAAACCCCTGCTTTNTGAGTTAATCTGTAATTATCTTGCCTTGAACTGTGTTGTAGCATATCGCTTGCTACCTGTTTGAAACCCCTGCTTTTAAAAAAATGTAGTGTTTGCATTCACATTATATTTTTATTCAAACTATCTTATATCCAGTGGCTTAGAATTACGAATTTATATAGTTGATTTATATAAAAAACCTGTTTTGCAGCTGTTTAGCAGCTTATAACTGTGTGGAGTTTTTTACTTGGAATTTTGCTTCATACTTGATACTTTTAAAATTATATTGTCTACTCCATAATTCCAGTGGTTGTATGCAGCAAGGTGAACTTTTTGCATACCAATTTATCTGTTAGTGCATAGAGACGACAGGACATTTGGTATATATGCCAGAGTAATTCTTAGTACTGTAAAAAATGCACAAACAAAATCTTGATTATTATTTCATAAATATTTGCATTTAAAAGTGTGAACTCTCCATTTTGAAATTTGCTAAATATGATTACTCTGGTTAATGCATTATTCAAGTAATGAGTTCACATGCAAAATCTTGATAGTCTAATTTCAGTAACAGTAAAATAACATAAACTAATTAAAATTGTAATATTTTTTTACATGGGTGTAGCCTAATAAATATTTTAAAAAGGTTTAAGGGTTTTTTGAAGAAAGTATTTTAATCAATGTTGAATCAATAAACATTTTTGGCTTCTGGAACTAAGCTGCGTTCGAGTCAAAGAGCATTCCAATTTTTCAGCAGCTGTTGTGATTGCCAACTTTTGGGAAGCAAAATCTGTTACTTACTAAAACTGGCTCAATCCCAAAAACCAGAAATATTCAGACAGTAGCTGCAAAAGACTGCAAAATCTACCAGTTGAACTGATCAATAAGAGTTGAAATAGCAAGAGGGTTCTTAACAAAGATGTTTTCAGCACCCATAGTGGCAAAGCAATAACGGAGGTGTAGAAGCAGCAGAATTCGAGAGTGGGGGAAATGGAAATAACACAAAAAATTTGACAGTTCTGTCAGAAATGTTTCCCAGATGTGGAGCTCAAGTGTGACCACACCAGGAATCAAACTTGAATAGCCTGTGTGAAAGGCTGGTGCACTAGCCACGTGAACATCATATCTCCAATTGACAGTAAGACAGAATAAACCCATCCGTAAATGGCACTATATGGCAGCTACCAACAGTGTAGTGATAACAAGATTATCATCAGAATAAAATTATTTATCTTATAATGTAAATTAAAAAGGTTTCTTTTTTCCGTGGAATAGATTAGTTTAAAGCATAAAAACACNAATTATTTATCTTATAATGTAAATTAAAAAGGTTTCTTTTTTCCGTGGAATAGATTAGTTTAAAGCATAAAAACACTTCTTAAATGTCTATCAAAATTATAGCACTTATGCAAAACAAAAACTAATCATTATAATTTTTTACTTAAGAAATTAAAAATCATGCAGTGTTTATATAAAAATAAACCTTTAACTTTTTAAATATATATTTTGGGTGTGCATTAATGTACTATTAGCAGAACTACTAGGTGTGTTCCGGGTATGAGAGGGCAGTAAGATGTACATGACCCCTTTTTAGGGGTTTGTGGCCCAATGGGAGTCCAGAGATAAAATACCCCATTTAAGGGGTTTCCGTCCGAATGGTGAGACTGGAGCCAATGTTGGCCTACACAGTATTTCAAGTTGGGTGCTGTAGGACATCCCTGCCAAATTTGGTCCAGGTTCGTCGAAAGGTGTAGCAAAGAAGATGTACCTAACATGTAAAGACAATTATTGTTTCTATATAAATAGATAAATCTTCTTTGTTGCGACATCATAAGTGATAAAGTTTAAAGATGTGATACTTAATAAGATATCCTCTCATGATATTTTGTAATTTATTCCCCGGAAAACAGTGAGATTAAATTTCTTGATGCCACATTATGAGAAAAGTGAGTGATTCTGAATTTCCGAATTTCCGACTAATTATTTAAATAGAAAAAATGTGTAATCAAATTTTCTGTATTAAGGAATTTTACCTGGATACAATAAAAAATTATCTTCTTTTACAATTGAAGATATGTTCAATTCCAAGAATGCGCAGTTGCGAAGGTTCCTGAGCTGTGATTAAACAGGTTGGTAAAGTAAATTTAATGCAAATGTGGTTGCATCTTTTTTTATCCGGCCATATATTTAAAGATTGAAGAAAATGCCTGAATCACATTCTTCCAAACTTTACTTGTTTTCAAACATATATGTTTTAAAATTTATTAGTTGCAATGTTGTACACGCATACTAATGCTACATACAAGACACATAAATACATAATTTTGTTTTTTACAATAATTTTAGTTTTTAAATAGAATGACACGTTTCCCAAATATTGGAATGAGAAGCTTATTAGAAAAGAAAAGCTTACGCGTTTTGTTGTTATGCTTCAAACATCTTACTAATACGTTTTCCAAACAAAATACTGGCTGTGATTTGCATAATATTATCAAACCACAAATTTTAGTTTGTTTCTCTGATAAATATTTAATTACATTTTATAAAAGCAACTATATTAAAACACTTAATTTAATAGGCAGTAGTACCCCTGGAAAAGAGTGCATAAGAATGGCTAAAGGAATTTAACTATAATCCTAAAAGAAAGCTAAATGTAACTGTGTAACTGTGTAACTGTGTAACTTATCCATACAAGAATATTGGATGCTATCATAGTAAATATATTCCTTTTTTTTATATTTTTTTTTCAAATTTAAATTGTAATGAAAATATATATTTTAAAGCTTAATAAAATCATGCCTCTTCCAACCCGTAAATCAACGTTCAGAGTTTTCATTTGTAATGTTGTATATTGGAAAAGTAAATTTTGTTTCTGTGGCTTACAGCCATAGCATTCGTATGTCTCTTTCACGTGGGGGGAGGGGGGGGGGTGGCAGTGTTTCTGGCTAAGAGAGGAGGGGGATGAGATAAGAGACTGGCACCAGTTGTCAGCTTGGGATGAGGAGAGAACCTAACGGGATAGTCTTTTATGTGAACATAAAATGCCAGATCACTGTATGAATGGAAACACAAATGTGCATTATGGACAATTATAAATACAGAAGAAGTATGAACTCATGTTTATTCTTAAGCCTAGCATACACAGATATAAAATAAAACTAAGTGCTGGACTCTTGGAATACAATCAAAAGAGGTAAATTATTTATTGGGACGCTTATCACTCGAGAACCACATATCCAGTTCACGTGTTTTTTTAAAATTCATAGCTATGTTCTCTGGCCAGGTTTTAGTATATATTTTGTTATGTAAAGTAACATAAAGAATAAGCAATGACTATAATAGTGAATCAAGACGGAAAAAAGTTTGCCGCCAGCGCTCTCTCTTGCAATATGCTGTCTAAACTGTTAAAAATGGAACAATATCATGTAGTCACATGTGTTCCAAAACACCATTACCTGGTTTCGCTGTTATACCCTGAAGTCCAAAATGGAAGAGGTAAGTGAGAAGAACATAACTTTCTTCAACACTGACGACCTTGCGACACCAACTTGTGTCATCCTTATCAACATCGTAATTGACACTGATAATATTACGATACACCTTGCTTGGGTAGTAATGTCTCCTTCTATGGCGTTAATCTCGTAACATGATGCATATATTCCCAAAATAACTGTCTTGGCTTTCTAACCTTTACAAACAACAAACTTGGTCACTGTACTAAGCAAGTGTGTCTACCTATGTAACATAACCCAACATTGAGCACTGTTGACTGTTGATGTCTCTTTATATTCTGACTATTGTTATGTAATAGCACTGAGCAAGGTCGAGTATGACTTAACGTAACTCTTATCTGATCGAACTTTGGAATCTGCAGCGTGAGAGACCTTTATCAGATTGAACTTGAGAATTCATAGCGTGAGAGGCCTTATCGGCGTGACCCCGTGACCCGTTACCACGGCAGTGCCCAGTAAATCTAGGGCCACTGCCTACCGCTGTAAGAGAAGCTGGTATTATACAAAGAGAACGAATGGTCAGATTTGCTTTGGACAACTTTTATTATAACTTGTACATAACAAACATGACATATAGAATGATAAAGTATTTAACAAGCAAACATTAGGCAAACAATGAGTACCTATTTATGACATAAATCGTAATTTAATTATAATACATCATTACCAAATAACAACAAATGTACATTGCAATATAGTGCTTGGAACTACCCAGATCGCCGGCTGTTTTTTAGCAGTAGCGCCTCGAAGAGGCGCAAGTGAAATGTTACTACCTGCTAGCACTGTATTGCAATGTATGTTTGTTGTTATTTGGTAATGATGTATTATAATTAAATTACAATTTGTGTCAATAATAGGTATTCATTGTTTGCCTAATGTTTGCTTGTTAAATACTTTATCATTCTATATGTCATGTACAGATTTTAATTAAAGTTTTTAAAACCATATAACTAATTGCATTTATTTCTTGTTTTAATTACAAAAAATTCAAGGTTAATCCAAAATATCTGTAGATCTTCAAAATTTCAAATGAACTAATTATCAGAAAAGTTATACTGCATTTCATATAAGTTTACTAAATATTTACATACAATGTGACCAACCTACACTATATGTAAACAGTAAATGCTCTCGTTTATGAAATATTATATCAGCTGTTGAGTTGTTGTGGGATGTATGTAGTTATGGACTTCAAAAGAAAATAGTACTTGGAACTAAAAGATGTAATTAAAAATTTAATTATATTTACAATGTTTGTCTTTTAAGTTATGTTTTTAAAGTAATTTACAATTTCTTAGTTTTTAGCAAATTGGCTTTAAAAACATGTTTAGCAATTATGGCGGAGCATGTGGACACTTCCGATCAGTGCAAGTTTTCCAGAGTGAATGCCATTGTGCATGTGATCTTTCTCATCTTGTTCATGTGAGTTACCTTACTGGTCTGAATATTTAAATTGTAGTTAATTATTTTTGTGTGTGCCTTCATTAAGCATAGTTGGTTGTAGAGGTGCCGGTTTAGTAGTATTTTGTGTACAGAAATTCTGAGGAAAAATTGGGTAATGTATGGGAAATTCAATTTACTGTCTTACTGGATATTCTGTATTTGAAAACCATGTCAATTGTAAAGAAAGGGGTTACTTCTGTGATGGCACGAAATAGCTGAAAAATATGAATAACGAAACAGAATATTTGATACAGTATGGTCTCTATAAACAAATTCAACGTTACAACTGCCTACAAAGTTTTCATTTTCAGTGTCTGGTTGAAAATGTTGACAGCAATCCTGCTGAGCATTTTAACAGTGCTATAGCAAAACAGCTAGGAGGTAAACATATTAATTTTGCATGCAGTAGAAGTTACCAAGGTAGATGTTCTAGTTTTGTCATGTTACATAAAATCAACCTTATGCGGTATAAATTGCACAAGACCATGTACAGAAAAAATCCAGGAAAATACATAAAACTTTCTGAAGAAAGACAGAATAGAAAAGTTTGTGATGGCCACAAATAATTTTACAACAAATCAACCAGATAGCAATCACAATTTATTTATAAATATTATAATAATGACATTTTCATTCATGATGCAATTATTGAAAATACATTTTGTTTGACTAGATATGTAGCAAGATAGCATAAAATGCAAACACTCTGGAAAATGTTCAGCAAAAAATTTTAATATCCACAAAACATTTAGCTTGCTATTATTACTGATTATGAAAAATAAGGGGTTGTCGGAAGGACCCGAATCAACGCTCTCATTTAATTAAAACAAATTAAAAGACACTTAAAATTACTTGTAAAGAGGAGCGGTTTGATGGACCCAAGGTTAAGCCCTCTTTACTAAAATTACAGAAAACACGGAAAAATTAAGGCCTTAGCAAAGGCACAAACAGATTAAAACGTTACTGAAGCGGCACCCAAAACTGCACACTGATGTGCCATGAGTGTACTGTCGCCCTTTAAATGAATTGCTAACAGGAAATGGGGTGGCCACACAAATTACAACACAACATGTTGTAAAGAAGTAAATTGCACTGCCATGAAGCAACTTTAGTTAATCCAAACAGAATTTTCAACAACTATCCAAACCACAATTTTGTAAAATACAACAATCACTTCAGCATGTCCGAAAACACTAAACATATNTATCCAAACCACAATTTTGTAAAATACAACAATCACTTCAGCATGTCCAAAAACACTAAACATACACTACACCACAATCCATTAAAACATTTACCTACTAAAAGGCCAACCACCACCACATTCACTCATGATTCACCTTAAAAAGGCTTGACATCCCATAGTTCCTCTACGTCAAAATTATCATGGTGAGGATAGACGGGAGTAGAATAACGGAAGCATAATAGCAGGAGCGAGTGCAAAAGTAAGAGCAGCGCTCCCGAGGCTGCTGCCAAACATTAAAAAGGCTGCTCTGCCCAATAAAAATTAAACGTGCATGCGGAGGGAGAGGAGGAACCAAGGAACATGGGACACAGAGAGGAAGCAGGAGAAGTAAGCCAAGCATGCATGCGAGCTTGCTAACGAACGTGGAGACAGATGACGCCACACAGTAGAGTGCGCAATACATCAGCGTCGCAAGTTCAAAGAGAGAAAAGATTGAAAAGAAAAGCAAAATGTTAAAAATATTTACAAAAAAACTTGTATTATGCTGCCAATTATGACACAAACACTGCAAAGTCAGACTGGGTAAAAATGCTTAAAAACAACATCAAACATTCTTGAAGAAATTACAATTGATGCTAAAAAATACCATTCTTTAGAAAGGGGGATGATATTGCAACATGGAAGCGCACTTTGGCTTTAAAAAAGGAGAAGGTAGCTTATAGTATCTAACTTTGGAGTAATATGTAAAAGACAACCTCATACAAAAGTGTGAGAATCTAAAAAAACAAATATGCCCAACATNAATTTGCCCAACACATCTGTTATCCAGTCTGGAAAGATAAACTAAGAATGTGCACTCTGTGAAGTATAAAGTGAAACCGGGTTGAAAATAAGTCAGTGCAGAATTTTTGTTCATTCTGATATTCCATACCTTGGAGCTATGCCTGATGGGTTGCTGAACAAGAAGTGAAGTGTCCATACAGGATAACATCAATGCACCCTACAAATGCCATAAAGCAAGGTGAATTTCAGGAAATGAAATTTAGGGGTGGTAATTAATGACTTAAAAACATAATTATTATTATCAGGGCCAAGATATCTTGTGTTTGGGGGATTTTAGACCCTACAGGAGAATATCAGTGTGTTTTCAACACTTTTGTAATGGGTGGTGCGGTGGTACTAGATTCCAGAATACTGTATTTTTTCTATTTGAACTTCTCTTGGACTGTACACCATTTGCGCTGAATGTCACGGCCCTGAATGTGATGGTGAATTCTGGGAGAAGGAAATTAAAGGAAAACTTTACAAATTTTACTTGGACTTCTTGCTTCCCGTGATAGTAGATTCTTGCTTTTCACATGCTATGCTAATTAGGAACTTCAAGAATATTAAGGAACCACAAAATATTGTTTCGAAAAAGTGGCAAGAAACTAAGAATAGAAGATAAATGGATATGTAGAAGTGGTGTGATTTTTGTTGCATGTAAGCAAAAATTATGAAATCATGAGTTTTGGCAAAGAACTATAATGTCAACGTTAGTATCAATCATACCTATTTTTTGCCAAATCAAATTCTTGTCAGACACTGCCACATAAATTTTTCATCACTTGTGCATGTTCATAACTGTAAATAAAAATTTACATGTGTATAGTGTGTTTATTTTAAGTTCCACTGTGCTGCTCATTAGTAAATGTGTAATTGCAAAACTTCACTTAAAGTCTATTTTAATGCCGAAATTTACAAAACCATCATGTTCATGTATTTTCATAGTTAATTTTTGTTATGCAACAATTCCATTTAAAAAGTTGGAAATATTGTTAAAAGAGTATGTTTAATGCTTTGAGAAACAATTTTGTTTACGTCTACAAGTATGTATACATTAAATACTGCTTCAAAAACTAATGATGTTTATGTGTATCATAGTAATATTATTTCTATGAAACTGTGACATTATTTACAGACTTCTACTTTTAAAATGTTATCTTTTTATTTGAATGGTATATTAAAAATTGATAACTCTTCAAAATTAAGTGATAGGTTGTAACGTGGCACGGTGCTGTTTAGGCCCGCCATAATTGTAACGAGGCAGCCTCACAGTTAGACGTCATATTTGTGACGTTCCATGCGGTGCATTCGGCCGCCATATTTGTAATGATGAAGCATCTGTAATGACGGCTGTAAGTTACCACTCGGCTAGCTTAGTTGGTAATACGGTAGCATGAAACTTTAAAGGCGCCAATAAATATAAATAAAGTCCAATGTTTGTTTATTACTCCGTACTTTTATTTACTGGAAAGATTGAAACATTTCACAAGGTATGCAGAGTACGAACCAGTTTACAGGCAAACTAACAGAGAGCAGCGCCACAGTCGATTAATTATTCATTTATGTCTCGAAAACTTGCCTCTCAAGAAGAAAATATGAAGGCAGGAG
>NQII01014176.1:3921-18394 GCA_002778355.1 Clitarchus hookeri | reverse complement strand
TCTCACTGCACTATTGTTTATGGCGAACAAAAATTTGATCACAGCACAAACTTCACAACTGGTGGGATTATTTATTGTTGCATTCATTTTAAATTACTCGCATGTGGCATCCAATGTGAATCCGACTACAGCTAGCTACTAAACCAAACAATGGAATAGCATATTAGATATCTACTAGACCCTCAGCATCAATTTATAAATGGACCTTACTTCAAATACGTGCCTTGTATAATACAATTTTCAACTGCAGTGAAGGACATATCAAAATCCATACAAATTGACAAAACTTACTTGGTATAGTTTAACTTACAAGGAAGCAGTGATGACGTTAACTTTCCTTCCTCGACTGTTACACACCCACTAAATGTCAACAGTATTTTAAATCAATCAAAACAGCAAGGCAAGTTCTACATTGATGTGTGGAGCCAGCCATCCTACCCATGGAGGAGACCTATTGTTCCTAGCACCTTTTCCTATTCATTCATAATATAATGTAACACTTTCAGGAATTAAAAACAAGTTTGTTTGTTTTTTTCTAATTAAAGCCATAATGTAAGTACTAAATGCATTTGTGGCTGGTTTGTGTGTTCGTAATTTCACATAGTTTCACTTTCATGGATACTGAACATGTATTTTTTGCGACTGTAAATTTTGAAGCTATTCTTATTTAGGTTATGATTTCTCATGAAAACAATTTATCAATTTAGACAAAGGCACAAGTAAATTTGTAGAAAACTTTACAATAACATTGAAAAAAATTTTTTTTATGTATTTTTCTATTTTGTTATTAAACAGCATATACTTGAATTCAAGCCTCCTAGCCATTTACTAGTGCTTTTGGGTCCTGCCCCGAGCCTGGAGAAATCAATGCGGCAAATTAATAAATTGAGAGGTGAGAATGCAATTGCAAGGATAACTGGAGCAGACTGAGAAAAACCACTGGCAACGTCTGCAACATTACCTATGTGTGAAAAATCCCGACCGAGATCTGCTTGGGACTGAACATAGATTCCTGTCGAGGGAGACATGCTGTGGCTTGTGATATCATGCAAGTGTAAGACCAAATTTAACTGCACACGCTGAAAGAACGAATGATAGCCAACCTTTTGACATCGTCAGTATGGCCAAGGTAATGTCTCTGCGACTGCTCTTCCACATTGTACAACACCACAGCTGCAGCTACGAAGTACACTATCTCGCCAGTCGGCAGCAGGTAGAGATTGGAGCGACAGTCTCTTCCCCTGTACCCGTAACTGCAAGTTCTTTGTCAAGGAAAACCATCTAATTCTTCAGATCATGACATCATTAAAGACAATAATATGTGGGAAAGACCATAATTTAATTGTTTACATTAATAATCGCTTTGTTTTGCACTGTTAACCAAACTGTTATTTCTGATTACCAGTACCAATTATTAGAGACCTGAAAAATTTGCTAATTCTTTTTCGGACAAGCTATAATTCATAACACGGGTGTTGATATAACTTTAGCCATTGGTGCACACAGTGTTTGACACCTCCTGGAGAACGCTGACCCAATCGCCGTCTTTCACTGTGACAGCAGACAACCAATGTGCAGTTGATGTCGGCATATTTATACATAAGACTGTAGAGTCTAGCCTGCAGGTCATTGAACTCGCAAATTTTTCCGGTCTCTACCAATTATACTTATATTAATCTTCGCTTCTGGGTTGTAGACATTTCTCAATCTTTAATGCAACAGGTAATTTAGGTTTTGATTGTCCCAAAATAAAATTAATAAGAGAAGAAAAATATCTTAAAAGGGATGCCTGCAGGCCTGTCCCTCCTGAGTTGGAGACGTGGTTCTGCAACTGGCAGAGGTTTCACATTTTGATCACTAGTCTGACAATACTCTCATTGAGAATGGTGCACAGAGAAAGGATACACCCACTCCAGTTTGAGTCTGGCCTGCGGCGGTGTGGCGACTTTGCCCAAGTCGTAGCTCTCCGCGACGTCGCTGGGAGCGTAGAGCACCACCGGCCGCCCCCTGAGGTACATCCTGACTGCACCCTCCTCCTCGTTGTAGGTTGCATCCCGAGTCCTGCACAACAACACACTCAACTTACTTCCTGGGCTCTAGAACCATTACCACACAATATAACTGTCTTGAAACAGTACAGGGCTGTAGGCAAAGCAGTGCACTCAAACCACAAACTAAAGTAGCCAATCCAAAAAATATTTTGCCCATGTAGCAAAGCTTGTGGGCAGTCTCATAAAACAGAACAATTATTTATTTAGTTACTATAAAGTTGATATTCAATGAAGTTTTAAGAAGATAACGTGCCATTGTAAAATTTCCTAAAATTTTCCAGATTTTACCTAATTTCATATATTTTCATATTTTTGGCTAAGTACTTGTTTCAGTATTTTGGGAAAGTTTAGGCCTATGGTGATTTATTCCAACTTTAGGGCAGTTGTGTTATTTCAGTCATGTATTCACGTTCCGGGAGTTATAATGTAGCAGCTAGGAAAGTTCTGTTGGAAGTTTGAGAGCCAGATGTTCTGTGTTTTGACAAGTTGTACTATGCCTACAGTTTAAAAAACAGTTGGTCACATGTTCAGATTTGTGGTCATTTTTGAACAACTGCCGCCATCTTTACTCCATCTCTCATATTTTCTTCATTGGTTGTTGATGTTTAATATAATATTACTCTTTACCATTTTCTATATTTTTAGGTACGCTGAGTTAAATAAAATAATAAAAAAATAGAAAAAAAAAAAAATAAATTTAGAAGTACAGATTTCTTAATAGTCCTTGAGAAACGTGTTGTAAGGCTTTATGTACAGGACCAAACTGTTCTTCAGTTTAGTCATCAAAATTACTTGTTTTTATTTATTTTTGTTTCAGGCAATTTGCAATTGTAATTAAATACCAGAAATGAACACTGTGGAACTTCAACGGTCCCCTCCTAAGAAGAAGAGGAAAGAGTCTGATGAAACAAGTATGTGTGTTTTTTGCAAAACCCAGGGTCGAGAAAAGCTATGCGGATAGACATTGGCCAACAGCAAGTTTAAAAGCAAGCATACTGTTAAATTATGGTGTAATTTCAGAAACAGAAGCAATATTTTTTCTATCATTTGACATGCTACAGACCGTACATTCTAAGGTCGAAAAGAACAGTAAAAACTTCAGACCAAGAATCATCACAAGGTACATCAAAAGACACCAACAATCCAGAAGAAAGAAAGCGTACGCCCAGATTAAGTGAAGTTGGACTAGTCAAAAGTATGCATAATTTGTAACCATTCCAAACACAAAAAAGAAACATATCTGTGAACCTGGAAGCGCGCAGGGATTTAGGATGCAACGAAGCTTTTTAATTATGAAGTTTTTGCAAGAACATGTAATTTGAATGACATATAAAGAATGTTCGCTACAGATATTCTGTACCATAGTAATTGCATGAAACTCAGAACCTCTAGATCAAGAGAAAGTATTCTGGTGCAAAACGAAGATAAAGATATTCTAAGACGTTTAGTTGAGAGAGTGAATTTTCGCACAAAAGGTTATGCATTTTCTGATATTCTGGACAAAATACAAACAATGCCACAACAAACCAAGAAATGAAGTCCATGATCATAGACGTGTACAGAGATAGTGTATGTTTCTTGTACCCAAAGGAAAAAGCATTATCCCAGCTTGTTTATGTATCAAATATTGATTATGGTATGATTGTGGATAAAGTATGATCTACTGATATAATTATAAAATGTGCTACTATACTTTGTGAAGAAGCAAAAATGTATGACTTTAAATGAAGTGGTAAGTTTGGTGACACAGCCAACCTAAAAATGTCTGAGACTGAGTTTGAACGGTAACGGCCAGAGCAGTGGGAAAGGTTCCTGCAAGAATTAGCACCATCCTGTAAATCAGAAAATACTGAACGTGGATGTGATACTCTGTTTCAGATAACTCATTTCCTCATTCACAGTGGCTTTAAAAAAAAACCACTCCATATCGCCAATGCTCAGACAATGCACAATTTAAGTAGATCGAAATCGCTTATTACCATGTTCAATCATCAAGGACTATGTCGCAGTTATGATGATGTACTTCGTCAAGACCGAATGCTAACAAATAGAACTGTCATCAGAGCTGAAGGCCACCGTGTCCCAATACCGTTTTATATAAATTATGACATTCCAGTCCGTGGTGCTATGGACAGTTTCGACGGAGAAGAAGCTACCATGCCGGGCACGCATGGGACATATGACACAGTACCGGTTTTGTTCCAAGATCAAAAGGTCCGAGATAACCAACTTGATGTTTCACTAGAAGAAAGTGATGGNTCACAGTACCGGTTTTGTTCCAAGATCAAAAGGTCCGAGATAACCAACTTGATGTTTCACTAGAAGAAAGTGATGGTCCAGAAAACTATACAAATACATTTGGTATTGATGTTACAAAACAAAGTGTAAGCAAAGAAATAGGTGCACAAAAGCTTATGTACTATTAAAAGCCCAAACAAAGGTGCACTGTTTCCTGTACCTACATTCCAAGCAGTGACTTGAACACAGCATATGATATAAAAACAGCAGGCCAAAATTTGGATCTTGTGTGGTTTCTATCCAGATTTCTTAAAAAAATCAAATGTACCTGAACTAGGTTTCCCTGAAGAAGTTAAGATTCCAGTCAGAAATGCTTTTATGAGCGCATTGTCTAAGCATCCATCTCACATGACAGTTGCAGGATTCACTCCAATCTTGCAGTATGCTGCAACTCAGTATTTTTCAGTTTATACAACAATGTAGAACTTCAAAGATATTCTGAATCAGTTGAATCTTCGAGAGGGTTNACTCAGTATTTTTCAGTTTATACAACAATGTAGAACTTCAAAGATATTCTGAATCAGTTGAATCTTCGAGAGGGTTCGTTGTGGTGCGACGAAGGAGTATATCACATAGCAAAATAAATCCAGTTTCTTCAGCCAGAAGAGTTTTCCAACATATTTCTTGGCCTTGGAAGATTTCATCTTCAAAAAGTGGTACTCTCATGTATTGGGCTGTATCTCAAAGACAGTGGAGCTTTGGAAATCTTTGTTCAGACTGAAACAATGGGCCCACACTCTGCTGGAAGTGCTTTAAAAGGCAACCACTATACCAGGGGAGTTAAAAGTAATTAGAATGCTGTGTGAAGTAATGCAACACTTCAGTGGAAAGCATTCATGGAACAGAACAATAAAACCAAGTACATACTCCAAATTGTTTTCAATCATTAAAAGTTTACAGGAAGCAGCAGATGAACAGCAATATCTGATGGACAAAATCAATGCTGCAATCGAAAATTTGAATGAACTAAAAAATTATTGAGAAATTCAGAGAAGAGGGTAAACAGAAGTGTAGGCTATTTATTTTATTGGGATCAGTTTGTCTCTACAAGTTTGTCTCTTCTTCGAGATCTAATATGAGCTGACAGAGAAAACAACTGGAATCTACATGTACGCAGGGTAAGAGAGTGTTTGCCATTTTTCTTCTCCTTTGATAGAACAAATTATGCACGATGGTGCTCACTATATTAAAATGATTGCTTAATGCTGGAGGAAGAACACCCTTTCATTTATAATGACTTTAAGAATGGTCACATCACAGTTCAACATACTAGAAACAGATTCAGCAGTGTTGCCTTGGATCAAGCTCTAGAGCAATACTACAAGAAACCAGCAAAAGGATCCGGAGGCATTATTGGCATTACAAGACGAAAAGAAGCAGTGACAAAGCACAATCTTATTAAACATGAAAAGAAAGCGTAACATGTTTTTTTTAAGAACATTCTGTGGTTTAGATGAACAAGACGAGTTTGCTCTTCATTGCGAGTAAAGTTGCTAACAAGACAAGATCAACAAAGTATATCTAAGATAACATTTATGATTGATTGAGGAAATCCCTTATTGAAAAATGACTGTTGTGAGATTTCAAACCTCATAACTGGAACTGTGGCTGATCCAGTAATTGCTGATTACTTACTGCAAGTACAAGATAAAAGAGATAATAGCTACAAACAATTTGTTAAAGAAAGACTTACTGAAAAGTCCATAAATATCTTCCTGCCTATACATAAGGGAATTCCCCAAGAAGAAGAAAGACAAATTGGCAACTCAGTCAGCACTTCAAGGAACAAGTAATGCTCTTTGGTGCATAGACGTAGGATGTTGTTGAGGTTTGGCTACAGATGCATTATTGAAATATGAACTTGCATCTACATCTTACTACCCAACACGTGATGGATTTTTGAAGAAACCAAACAAAGCACAGGTCAGCAAAAAAAATTGAAATCTAGTTTATAAGTAAGGATGTAACTACTAGGATAGAATCATCACAGGAGGAAACAGCAGTAGCGATTGACTTCATGGTAGATGCACGAAAATTGTATGCCAAACGGATGATGTGTAATACATTTGGAAACTACTTTGACTTCTTGTGGAAAAAGTTCTTGAAACTTTCAGAAGGCTGTCAACGTGTTGATAATGTCTTTGATTGGTATGAAGAGAACAGCATAAAAAATTGGGAATGACTAAGGACAAAATGTGATCCTATTTAAGTTCCTCTCAACAGCTCAAGCACACCACTTCCTGTCAATATGAATACCTTCTGGGGTTCTAGCTATAACAAAATAATTTTTCAAGAACAGTTCATTGATTGGATTATAAATCAGGGAAATACGGAAAATCCTTTGTATTTGGGAGGTCACAAACATACCCCAAAAATATGCTTGAAACTGGTTGCCGGTTCTGTAAGTTTGGTACCATCATTGCATTGTGCATGTGAAGAAGCTGATGATAGGATCATAAAACACACAGAAAACATTATTGAAACTGGCTCTGCTGAAAGAGTTATGATTGCATCAGCTGGCAGATGTCATGGTCTCTGCACTTTACCATTTTAAAGCAACTTTTCAAGAAAGCGGTCTTAAGGAACTGTGGATAATCAAAGATACGCGATCATCTGTTCTATACATACCGCTTCACAAAATGATGAAAAATATGTATGACATTCTTTTATCCATATTACCTGCTGCACACAGTTTAACAGGCTGTGATACAAGCAAGATAGGGACTGAACATATGGCACTTAAAACAGCAATTTCCTCAGGGAAACTTTTGACGAATTTTGGTGTTGCTCCTCCTCTTGAAGAAATGGTACAAAATGCTGAACTTTTTATTGCAAAAGTCCTTGGTTCACCAAAAATAAATTGTGATGAAGTGCGATATGAACAGTACCACAAACAAAAGACTGTCAGTTTTTCTCAACCGTGTCCACCTTCAACAGTACTCTTCCATTTCAAGCATACATATTATCACTGCTACATATGGTTTGCATTTCCATTGAGCACATTTATCCAGTCACTGGACCCTCTACAATGTTGTTACACAGAAGAATGCGGAGGTTTTGCAAGCTGATCATAACGATAGAGTATTTAAGATCTAACTGAATTTGTGTCGCCCTGCACTCCAGGGTTTTCAAGGCTTCTAGGGCCATAAGCTTTTCACAAGTTAATTTCTGTTTATCTGCAATTATTAATTGAATATTTCATCAGCGAGTATATTGTTTTTTTTTTGTCTACACATTCAATTGGTTTAATTAAAATATATCTTTTGAAACTGCAATTTTATACTTTTTTCATTTATTAGATTTATGTCTACCTTTGTACAATTAATAACTAATATAAAATATAATTAGTAAAATATTGCTAAAATCAGTTTCTAGGTAAAATGTACTGTGGCCTGTTTGCCTAGTAGAGCTTACAAACAATTAATCAGTTATTTACTATACCAAGTGGCTTAATAGTGTCTGGCATTATGGTAGCAGAAGAATATTATAGTTTTACGTAAGCGTCCATGGTAATAATGTTTTGCTGTTCAAATAATTATAAATTGTATAACATATTTATGGGCACTGTATTTAATTGTTTATGTAACAGACACCTAAATAATTTTTGCCACATTGAGCATGGTTAATTATTGTGATTTAAAATGAAAATTTATATTCTGAACATATGCCAAGCTTGAAATATATTATATATTTCTGAAAGCAAACATATAATTAACAACCATGCGACACACCATGGTACAATAACTGTAAATATAAAAGGGAGAAATACGTTGGACAAGAGACATTTCTTAACAGTAACTAGAATAATACACACTTGCGATTGTATGGCGTAGACAAGAGAGATGGACATAATAAAGGGCACTTTGCAACCGGGAGTATACGGGAAAAAAAAGTTGGGTTATCAAAGAGGGTGTTTTATTTTTGAACTGAAGCATAAACTGTAAGTAGTTAACAAAAATGGCTGAATTGAAGGGGAAATTTAAACAGTTTATTGTATTAGCATTCTCAATAAGAAATGTATTGTATAGGTATATATATATATTTTTGTTTCAAGAACAGGTGTTAGTTAGTATGTTGTCACTAGTCTTACTGTGGTGGGAAGAAAGAAAACAATATATGTACTGCTTTTGCTTAAAAAAAAAAATTGTACCAGAGCTAACACAGAATTAAACTCCAGATTGCTTGAACATATCTGAGGGTTGAAAAATTGTATGACAAAACTAAACACATGTTCTTCCATTACAGTACCATAGCAGTTCACTGCAGAATAGGGATAACCAACCTAAAAATATAGAAATTGTTTTTAAATACTTTTTTGAATATAAATTTTTTTAGAACATAGCAATTGCCTCAAACATATTTCAAAAGAAACCTTCCAGGTTCATAACAAAATATCAAATCCATTTTTCTTAGAAACTTTTCTTCACTTTCGAGTCAACAACTTCATGTGAACTCAATACCTATCTAGGGTCGGCAGGAAATCAAAAATTTGTATTGTATTCAATAATAAGTACACAGCAATTTTAATTTTGTATTCCTAAATGAACATTTTGATTATTGACATCGCCAAAAGTATTGTTTACTTGTTGCAGGAAAACATATTAGCCTGTCTCTTGTAAAACTAAGTGTTTCGACTTGCGTGCTTTTTCCGTCTGACCCTGAGACGCGTTATCCTACTAGACATTATGTTAGCAAAAAAAAAAAAAACTCCTACAAACTGTTTGAAGTGTGCTAGCAAGCAACACTGCAACCAACCGCACCAAACCACCAAGTTTGCAAAATTTGCTGCCAATACAGTTGTGAAAAAACTTTTGTTACTGTTCATCACTAGTAATAGAACACATGCTTCATAAGCATTTTCATTTATTGCATTGTTTAGCACTGCACATAATTACAAACAAATTGCAACGCACACAGATCAGCCACGAACTTCTGTGCTCGCGGGTCCTCTGGGCAATATACCCAGAACACCCACATTCAAGTTGAGTAAAAATAAACACACACTTGGACTGACGTGCCTGTGAGAAAAGAGTTGCCTTTCCAGTTAGTTTACTTGCACCAGATCACCACATAGAAAGCCCATAACTAAAAATTTTAATTTCCCTTCAACTTTCTTTATTCTGGGACACCGAGTTCTCAGTCCAGTTTACAGCCCTATTCACAGATTTGAGTGAAAAGCCATTATCCTGGCACTTACGGCAGGACACAATGGGAGCACTGAAAGCATGTCCCGAGAACACGTTCCGCAATTAACAAACGTGTAGTTGGTCGTGGTCAGAGCTGCGACTGCTGCTCTGATGAATGCTATGCACTGCAGAGCACACACTGCACTAACAGGACTCCAACCATTGGCGTCCGTTACACAGTTTTATAGCAGCTTCTAATGTACAGTATGCTGTGCTCATTANTAACAGGACTCCAACCATTGGCGTCCGTTACACAGTTTTATAGCAGCTTCTAATGTACAGTATGCTGTGCTCATTACCAACATTATGAAGGTCCATCTTTATTCTCTTCTTACACAATACGTATGTTAAAATTTGCTGATATAATGGGGTAGCCAGATCCGACAGTGACTCACTATGTTTGAAGGGGTTTTCACAACATAAGTCTTTACTCATTCAACAGCTATGTCCCATTTATTACCGTAGTAGAGCAAGTACAAAAAATATACAGTTTCCATCTTTAGCTGTAACCAATGGCGTATAGTCTATAGTCACAAATTTAGCAGTCGTAAAATGTTTGACCTCTGTGGTAAATTTCTGGTGGAGGGGGAAGGGAATGCTGGTAACTTGAACACCACACAAACAAAGCNATGTTTGACCTCTGTGGTAAATTTCTGGTGGAGGGGGAAGGGAATGCTGGTAACTTGAACACCACACAAACAAAGCCCGCTGGACCTCGTACCCTTAAGGCAGGCAGATGCTAGTAGAACAGTGAACATGGTGGGGCTGGAGTTCTGGAGGAGGCGGTAGGGGGGCTCCAATGTTGTCTGTTGTAACAATTCAAGTAGATTTGAGCTACAGTTGTATTACAAATTATGACATGATAGTAGTTTATCATCCAGATTTTTTTATTCATAAATTTATCCTGCCTGTCAACAACATAACGAGTCCTTATTTCTGAACTAAGTGTGCACTACATCAAAACATCACAAATGGTCAGTTTCTGCAGTTCTGTTTTCATAAGTTTACTACAAAAACTACAATAATAGTGACTGGAAACACAAAAACTCTTGGGCAACATGAAAAAAATTCTTGGAAAGCAGTGCCGGGATGGTGTTCAATCACATTCTGGCTTCACTATGTCCCTGGTCGAAATTCTTAAATAATTCAAGTCCTATCAAGGCCAAACCCCTTGCATGTTCATTTTTGCTGTTTTAACTGCACTGGTGTTATGAAACATCGCAGAGGGTTGATTTATACAGTAAAACTTAACACAGTGATTGCAAAATACAAGCCCACAAGAAGTTTTAGGAAGAGATTAAAATTTCCGTATTTATCGAGTACAAAGTACACTGTAAGCTGAAAGCAAGCAAGTCGTTAGATTTGTAATGAGCAAGTATATGAAACTGTTAGCAAGTTTGATCATTATCTCACTTCTGTTGGCAACAAACATTTTCCTATGCTGAACAATGTGTTTTAGACAAGACAATTGGCATCGCAAATGAATTGTTTCACATCGACAAACAGTCAGTAAAAACCTTTATCAATCAACATAATGAATTGCGGCAATTAAAATTTTTTAGCAATGATTGTAACATTTCATTTCACACTACACTACTTCATACACTCTTAATGTCTTATGTTTGTCTACTATATTTACGGGATGTAGGGAATAAGTGGATATGTTTCCTTGAAAAATAAATTAATCATTCCAAACAAAAACAATTTCAGCCACTGCAACACAGTTTTCAAAAAAACAATGAACCGCATGCCCAAGAATGTTACTGATAATTTAAAAGTAGGAAAACATGTACATAATTCATCATTTGGTACTGCAACTAGTAGCATAGCCAAAAATGACTTGTGAAAATCTTTTTTTTTAAATTAAATATCGGAGATGAGTCCTTTTTATATGTTTTTTGGCAAACCTTAATGTGATGTCTGTTTTTACAGTTGTAAATTTTAATTATGTATCTACATACACACACAAACTGGAACATTTGTATCTACACAACTGAATACAAAAAAAATTTACGAGCCCAAACAACAATTATTTTGTATACTCTTACCCAAACATCATTCATATCTCTGTTGTGATACAGCAAATTTTAATATTTCCCACTTTTTAGAGCAGTAATGAATATCTGTGTTATTACAACGCAGTACAGTTATAATTAGGGATTTTTGTAGTGTCCTTTATAACAAAAATGTTAAGTATGTCAGCAGAATACACTTTTAAAATGTCCAAATTTTAAACACAGTATCCCTATTCATCATACTGCATTGGACCAATTAGTCAAAGAATAATTTCTTGACAGAAGTCTCTGTACCACTTGGGCATATGTTTGCACAATTTTTCTGATGCAAGATATTATTTTCTTCTTTTCTTTAATACATTTAAAGGACTTTGAGGACTTTCAAGGAGCATGAGAACCCTGTAGGTGAACAGAGGACATTCAGAAAAAGGGAAGGAACCTGCCACTGCCTGTACTAAGGAATCATGCTAGCATTCGCCTGGAGTGACTACAGAAAATCCTGGAAACAGAAAGAAATCAGGATGGCCGGGTCAGGAATCAAACTCGGGTCCTATTGAATGTGAATACAGTGTTTTTACCACTGCATCACTTCACTCAGCAGCTAAGTGACTGGAGCCTTCCTGTTGGGACTCATTCAACGAGACACAAGTAGGATAGGTCTCAAAATGAGCTGGTGGAATGAATACCCTTATCTTGCATTTCTGAATAAACACAATAGCAACTGATATAGTCACATATATGTATATGTAGAATAACATGTTCATTTGGCACAGAAAGGATTACTAATTATAGTGGAATAAATCCTGGAATTATTTATTATACTCATTACATCCCCCATTGACACAGTAAGGGTATTTGCACATGCACCAGCGTTTTATCAGACCCCACTTCTACACTTGTGTCCATTCTGATGTCTACCGACATGTTATCAGGGCTGGAGGTATGTCTGAATGTGGCAACAAGAGGTGTAATATGAGCGTTGAGTTTAACAAAAGATCTGATTATTATGTATTGGAAAGAAATTTGTCCACCGTTTACAGCTAGATGTGTTTATGGTAATTTTTAGACTATTTGAAAACCTCCGCAAACATGAATGAAAGTTTTAAAATGATTCTCGTACTGAAATATATTCAGTTTTAATAATATAAAAGCATTGCGCTAATCAGTGACAGCCAATAATACTCACGCTTACTCTGTACACACCGACAATACGAGCGCTAAAACACAAAACAAGTGACCTATTCAAACATGTCCGAATGTTTGTGCGAGGTCATATTAGAAAGCATTAATTGAAACAGTTGAATGTTTGACAAACACACAAGTTGTTGAGATAATTCTAACTGTGCTCTCCGACAATCACAGATCTGGATATTGCTTTGACTGACTCAACATAGTCTGATACTGCTTGAAGACTTCATGTTCAGTACGTCGCTATTCACATATTTTAATGCATGTGTGTATGTGTGTGTTTTTTATGTGTAAGCAAATGCTCAAAGGCTACTGGGAAAGGGGGGAGACAATACTTTCACAACTTACCTAAGCATATAGAAATCTTGACAATTTCAAAGCATATAACCTGCCACGCAGAAGGCTATTCTCAAATGGTGGTTATGCAGATTAAAACCATCTAATTCCAAAATTTTTTCCTCTGTTTCAGGTAATTTTTTTTTATCTAAGCTCGGAGCTCTAGCATTACTATGAATGCATCTTAACCTTCAGTTTAACTTAATTTAGTGAGTAAAAATTACGCCCNAATGAGTAAAGATTACGCCCTACGAAAATAATTGATACTAAGCCATTATAAACACAAGGGAGCCTTGGAAAAGTTTCTCAAATTTCTGTCCAATTGTAAAAAATAAAACCATAAATCCAATTAAGCTACATTTCAGTAAATATAATATGAAGAACATAAGGCAGTAGTGCATGAAACAATGTTGTAAGAGTTAGCTCATGAAATATGTGGGTGGATGTAAATACATCATAACAAAGAACTACACAAGGAAGGGAGTGGCTGTGTTTCACATGAGCAGATGCCGTAGGTTGATTCAATTGTGAAGTGGAAAATTAAACCTATACACAATGCCTACTGTTGCCACCATCAAAACTGTTATGAGTAGGCTCTTACTAAGGGTAACAAAGGCATATGTAAGTAGAGCTGGTCCGGAATGAACTTTGAAAAAAATCACCTACTTGTTAGTGCTTACATCCAGAAATGAACATAATAGTAACAATAAACAATATTATGTCCAGGAATGGCTCAAGGGCCAGGCGACTGCACCAACTCACAGAGGGACATCAAACTAAGGTGAAAAACTCATCAAGTTGTTTTAAATTTAAGAATTTCTTTATTCTGAAATATTGGGTATATGGAGTTGGATAACAAACAGCACCATTTTAATAGCTTGTAGTACAAACATTTTAGTCTGGTTATCAGATCTTGATCTCAACTCCCCTGCTTCATTAACAGTATGAACTCGCAGAACCCTTCAACCTCTACCAGCTTACGCCTGCAGACACAGCCATCATCAGGTCACTATTAGTTGCAATGTTCACTGTGTTTAGCTGCATCGACCGAAGACAAGTTCGATAGGTAAACGACAAACTATAAGGTAAGGAAAGTTTCAAGCATGTGCATGGTCATTTAAGGTTTCAATACTTTCCAAAACAACGTGCCCTAAATGTATTTGAACGAGATCCTGCTTTCTGTACTCACTAGTTTTGAGAGGTGCAATCACATCTCAAAGCAGGACAGGTGGCAGCTACTAAAATGCACACAGGCAGAGAGACAGTACCTGAGCACCCTGCCGGGGGCCATCGCCGCACAGTACACCGCGAGGACAGAGGACCGACTGCCGGCCGCCGGATTATCGCACAGGAACACAGATAGTGGGCGCCCGGCCCGGGGGGGCCAACCAGGAAGTGG